>CM021110.1:416268755-416290927 GCA_007115665.2 Sequoiadendron giganteum | reverse complement strand
TTGACATAAAAATTTGAATAAGTTATCTATAATATTTCAAAAATATGTAAGAATATAATTTGAATAAAATTGAATTTAGTTTCTAAATTACTAGGTTAATATACAAAAAAATAAAATCTATTTGGTGAAAATTTGAAATTTCAATAGAGTAGTACTTAAATTTCAGGGAAAAAATAAGAAGTAGGTGTCTGTCTAACCACACTAACCACATTAAAATGATAATTTTTTTTATAAGATTTTAGATATAAGTAGAGGACTCATGTCCCAATGTGATGCATATTTTTTTGTAATTTGTTTCCAAGTAAATAATTAATTATAAAAAAATTATGAAATTTTAAAAAAAATATAAAGACTCATACGTCTAACCACCGTAGCTTGGTCAAAACTTCATGAGATTCATTTTTTTCTTTTTAAATATTATAGTATGTGAAGCATAGAATGTGACGCATGTTTTGGATTCAAAAAATATGATACCGTTTGAAAGCTATAGATGTTTTTTAATTATCCTAAAAATCAAGACTTTAGTCATAATTCGATAGAAAATGAATAATGATTATTTATTAAATTCAAAGTAAATCATAATTTATATTTGTGGAAGGATGAGAATATCCTTTAAAAGCCCTTTTTGTTTCATCAATTTTGGGTAAAAAAAAATTCATCAGCCACATACCCATCATATTGCAACTTTTTGGCCCATCATGATCCTGCACATATCCATAATCATCTTGGGATTTCCTTCTGAGTCCTCGTGTTTCTTAACACTATCCTTGAATTGTTGTGTATCCTCAACATTGTTACCATAATCAATCCATCAATCAAATCAATCAACCTTAGCTTGGATTTCAACAAAATCCCATAATATATCATTGATATCATCACACATATCCATATCCAAATCATCAAAACCATGCTAAAAATCCAAAAACATCCAAATACAAAAACATTCATAATAGCACATCAAAATGTCAAAAACATGATTAACCAAACTACGTCATCTCTAAGCTTAAACATAGGAAAGGCTAATGTTTGATGAGCCCCCGAGACACAAAATCCAAAAACATTCATAAATTTTCAAAAAACCCAATTGTTTTTTAAAATTTGAAAATCAAAACATTCGTAAAACACCCCAAAACCCAAAAATAGCCTCAAAACATTACAAAAACATCCAAATATTTGAAAAAATCCATCTGTCTCATTTCGCTTCACCCACAATAATCAATCATCCATAATAAATCAATCGTCACCTTCATCCTTTGGCAATAAAAATAGAATAAACCACAACAATTAGAAAAACAAAACTTCATATGCAAAATCAAAATTGAGATAACAAAATTTTTAGTGAAAAATCAAACTCTTGATCATTCTCAAACATTTCAATCGAACCTTATATCAACGAAATTTTCAAAAAACCTATCAAGTTGCCACCATACACTAACATGTCCTAGGATGCATCCTTCCTACAAGGGGAATTATCTTTGGCAATCACTTTGGATACTTAGCCTGAGAAAAGCACATCCCTTTGGCTAGAGGTATGAAGAACATTAGCTTGTTTGTTTACTTGATCTTTTCTTATGATTTATCTTATTGCACTCATTCTGTAAGTGGTGAAATAGTGAATAAGATCAAAAACACTTCTTAATACGACATTATATCAAAGATTAAACTAATTGAATCAATTCAACAAAGTAATCAATTGAAAGCGTCCTATTGGTCTCTATCTCCCAAGATTTATTAAATCAAAATTGCTCTCAGATTGTTTAAGCAAATAAGACTGTTAAAATGACAATTCAAAGAACGAGATGATGATAATGTAATGCTAAATGATAAATCAATTAAACTAGCATGATATTGATGTGAAACAGATAATTGCAGCTACAGGAGGCAGCCATGGTTGAAAACTGGATTGCTTGATGCTTGATTGTATGAATGTTTGATGCTTGATGTCTGGATTCCTGCAGAGTAAGAGTGCAAAAGCTTGATTATCTGGATCCTTTCTTGGTTGAATGAGGCTTGTATTTATAGATTTCCTGGCTGTGGAAATGCACAAGGAAAGATTTGAAAGGCTTGGATTCAATCTAGAGAATTAAATGGTGAGAGATGGAGGAGATTGAGAGAAAGATGGAGATTGTCTCTACCCATGAAAACACCAGGCAAGAAAAGAGGAAGAATTGATGGAAGAGGATTGAGAGATCAAATTCCAAATTTGTCTCCAATTTGTCTCCAAAACTTCCCATGAAGTTTCAATCAATTAATTTGACAAATTTAGACATGGATTAGATATAGGAAATCTAATTCATTTTTGAGGAAATGTAGATTGGAATATTCCTTATGGTTTAATTCAAATATTTTGATTTATTTAAATTAGAAAAAAGGGAGATAAATAATTTAATAAAACGAACCATAGGATAGTTGTTTATTAAATTAATCAGAGGAATATGGTAATTAATTAATAAAGTGTTTTGTCTTTAATTAATTAATTTAAGATGGATGTGATAGAATAAAATAGGGATTTGATAATTAAATCGAACAAAGTATTTAATTTTGTTTATTTAATTAAGATGAATTTAGATGTGAACTATATAAATAAATATTTCTATTTATTCGATAGTAGAGGAATTTAGGATAATTAATCAAATAATTTGTATTTAATTAATCGGATGCTCCAGACCATTTTTAGGTGTATACATTTTTCCCCTCTTCGAAGTGATGTGTTTACGCGTTGCTTCGAAGAAATATTTTGCTGCTATTGCCAGGATTGATGATATGAAAAAAATAATTTCATGTGCCCTAGACATGATTTTCAGATGATGGATAATTTCGTGTGCCCCATACATGATTTTTAGATGATGGATTATAATATACCCCCTCGGGAGATAAATTAATGATCTAACGATTTTTTGAATTTTTAGAATTTTTTGATTTTTTGATGATTTGATGTGTTTTGATGATGAAATAATTTATCTCGTGACAAAATGATGAAGAAATGAGTCCTCTGATGAGTTTTAATTAATTTCAGGAATAAAATTAATCAAAATGTTATAAAAATCCCCCAAAAATACCTTTCAAAAATTATAAATAGTGCTAAAAGGTCATTTTCAATTCATTATTTGCTTTTTGAGCTCAAAATTCTTAGTGATAAAGACTTTTTTGCCAGCTGGAGCGAGATGCCTATTCCTTACCACACTCACCGATTCAAGCGTGTTTGACGTTACAGACGGCCACCTGTGTATGGACCTCCAATATGTACACCTCATCCTCCTCGTAATTTGTGCACTTTTGTTTTTTATGCTTTTTAGGTCTTAGGCGTGTCTAGGTGTCTTTTAGCGCTTTCAAGCCACGCTGTAGCCCTCACATTATGATGTAGTGCTTCCATTAGGTAGTCTAGTGCTTTGAGTTTTAGTGCTTGCGTTTAAAACTCTAGCATTTCCAGTCGGTAAAGTAGCGCTTTCAGTGAATTATCGCTTAGGAGTCAAGAATTAGCGCTTTGAAGCTGATTATAGTGTTTTGAGAGTTTCAGTGCTTTGAGTTGGTGGATTACCACTTTTAAGGTCTGTTCTAGCACTTCTGGTAAAGTGGCGCTTTGACAACCTATTTTAGCGCTTTGATGCGGAAAAGTAACATTTTGGGATTTTTAGCACTTCGGAAGCCTCTTTTAGCGCTTTGAAGTGCTGAATAGCGCTTTCATGGTTTTAGTGCTTTGGTTCCCTGATTTAGCACTTTTAGCTGATAAAGTAGCGCTTTTGGGATGTAGCGCTTTGGATGATTGTTTTAGCGCTTCCAGTCAGATTTGAAGATTTTGACTTAGTGAACCTTGATTTCATCAATTATGATCATGTCCATTCTTCTGATTGGTATGATTGATAATCCAATTGCTTGATTTTGGATTCAGATTAAAGTAAATAAGACTAACTCTCATGATAGGTGAGAAGAAATCTAATTTCTTGATGATCCTCATGATAGGCGAGGAAATGATTCAATACCTGATAAATCTCATGATAGGCGAGATCTAGATAATGGTTTGATGAACCTCATGATAGGTGAGGTTTGATTCAATATCTGATAAATCTCATGATTGGCGAGATCTAGATAATGTTTTGATGAACCTCATGATAGTTAAGGTTGTATGTTCGCCTATGAATTTTGATCGAAAATTCATACCAAAGCTTTTGAAATAGACTTGATAGTAGAATGACGTTTAATTCCTGACATAGTTCACTGATTGTAGATTTTTTGTTATGATAATAGGAGGACTTGGGTACTCTCCAGATGCGAGAGAGGTTTCCGCAGACTACAGATTTGATACCTCATTTGACACCAGAAGAGTGTGAAGTGATAGGCCATTGTGGCCTTACGAGTTTACTTGATATGCCCTAGATTAGGATTAATTGGGGGTTGTTGACCACGTTAGCTGAGAGGTGGCATAGCGACCACAACACCTTTCACCTACCTATCAGTGAGATGACAGTCACACCAGAGGATGTGTGGCATATCTTACGCATTTCGTTCATGGGGGAGATTGTTATATATGAATCTCATGGGACATGTAGCAGAGATTCTCTCCATCGAGTATTTCAGAATCAGGACATTGAGGGTCTGAGTGCTCGATGGCGGAGGATAGCAGATTCGTATGTGACACAACCAGCAGTGCTAGCTGGATTCATTGGAGGTTTCCTTTGCCCTGATCGCAGGTCAAATGGATTCCTTGTTGGCTAGGGTAGGACACTGGAGAGCATGTTGGTACATGGTACTAGATATGCATGGGGGATGTGCATGTTAGCACATCTTTACCATGATCTTCATTCCATTGTGTACCTAGGTGCATGTAGTATATCCACAGGGGCGACCCTATTACAGATATGGGTTTGGGAGCATTTTACTATTTGTTGGCCGTTTCCCATTATAGACAGACCAGCTGGCAGACCGTATGTATTTAGATATAGTGGTCAGTTCACACAAGCCCGGATGGGAAAGTTAGAGCATTGGAGGAGAGTTTTTGATGATACTGAGACAGTGACATGGCGCCCATACCTTGATTGTGAGGAGTGGGATGAGGATGATATAGTATTGGGCTTCCTTTGTGACTGTATGTACCTCATTGGTCAGACTCCTTTTGTGATTGAGAAATTTTTGTTGCGTCAGGTGTACAGATAGTATGGCATTGTTCAGTGTATGCCACAGGGGGTATCCCACTATGCACGACGATGGATGGATATTCTGGATTGGGGTCCCACATTATCTTATGATGTTGTAGTAGAGGGGTACAAGACATTACAACCATCTCCCTAGGACATGCGAAGGGATATTACAGAGGCACCCGTGAAAGAGGAGTACGCAGCATTTTTGGCTTTCGTCCCCCCTCCTCGAATCACCATTCTTGATGAGCCCACACCATTACCAGTAGAGGAGGATGTGGTAGAGGATGTTGCCGGGGGTGAGGGTGATATCCCAATAGATGATAGTTTAGAGAGTGACAATGAGGATAGCAGCAGTAGTGGGGATAGCAATGGTGGTAGTGGAGGAGACCGAGGGATAGGGCCAGCCATCAGCAGTGATCCATCTTCGAGCAGGCCTCGCAAGAGGTGAGCAGTGACCGTGCCACCTGTGGATTATCAGAGATAAATTTTAGGCTTGCAGCCATAGGTTTAGACACTGCAGGGGTAGTTGGTATAGGCTTGGGGTATGCTTGTGCAGACCCAGACCCAGATGCAGGCATAGGAACAAGCTCATGCATAGGCCTTAGCATAGGTAGATACCCTAACAACCGAGCGAGACAGTGCTTGGTAGATAGCCAAGAGGGCACAAGAGACAACAGATACCCTCCAGAGATTGGCCGATGGCACCTCTATCGGTGATTATATGAGAGAGGTTTTGCGAGTTGGCCGAGAGGCAGAGTTCTCCCGGGGCCGTTATCATGATGCAGTGTCTGTCGAGCACCGAGTTAGTTATGCCCCGTCGAGATCTGGATAGACACACACATGAACAGTCAGTGAGGGGATGACCCAGCCTCCACGCAGAGATTCCAGCGATCCAGGTCCATCTGGGGGTGGTGGTGGTACAAGTCCTATTGGGTCTGCTCATTCTGGCAGTAGCAAGTCGTAGATGCCCTTGTGATCTTATGTCAAGTATATTATGATTGTAGCCCATTATGGATCATGTATTTTGTAGACCAGACTTTCTTTGTATACTTGACATTTGTGATATATATATGAGATGCAGTTGATGTGATATGTTGATGGCTTCATGATTTCTATGTGATGGATGCTTTTATTTATATGATTTTGTGATGATGTATATGAATGATTTTACTTGAATGCGATGATGCAATGATAACTATATGTTTAGAATATGATATATAGATAAATGATATGATGTGATGTGATAACATGTATGGATAGTTGGATAAATGCTTTTTTATGATTTTATGATGAATGATCTTTGATGGGTGTAATGATGTGATTTTATTATTTTTAAATGTATGGATACATGGTACAATAATGATGATGTTGTATGATGTAGGTGATAAAATGACTATTTATTATGATGCAAAAATCTCTATGGATGATGAAATGATTAATGATGAAATATGGATTTGTAACTATATGGTAACCAATGATGATTTTGGATTTATGTCAAGTATACTCAATCTTATTCGTAGATTAGATAATCATTGATTGGAATCTTTCATGCAAAAAATACTCTGCAGATAATGAATGATGATGGATGCAATCTAATTTAATCATGCAATGATGTGCATAAAAAATGTCATTTTAGCAGTCTTTTTGTGCTTGGTATCATCATAGAGCTTTATTGAATGTTGAAAGTGATTACTGTTGGTGTTGAGCAAATACAACACCATAGGAGCCCAGTGATCTCTGCAAGCAAAAATACCTATTACAAGGAGAAGCAACGAGGAGCAACCAAGAACACCATGAACAAAACTCTAAAATGTGGAGCTCAATATTCCAAGATGTAAAAACAAAAGATTATTACAAATGAGAAGCATTCAACCTCAAATAGGTCAAAGAGACCCAAAAAAGGAAGACTCTAGGTTTGAACATAAATAATTAATAAAACAATTAATTATTATGCACCAAAAGTTAGCTTAAGTGTAAAAGAGATAAGAGATAACTTTAAATAATTAAACACATATTGTTTAATTAATAAAGTAAATAACCAATTACTCTAACACCCCCCCTTAAGCTAGACTTAGGGAGAAGCTAAAACCTAGAAGAAGCTACTAAAAGAAAAAGCAATGGGTCCCGGCAACTAGGCCTGATCAGGTACCCAAATACAATGAAATCTCTATGAAACGGAGAAAAAGAGAAAACCCAGTGGGAAAAACTCCTCTCCAAAAAGAGATAGAAGAACATGCTAAAAGAAACATGAAGGAAGGACAGCCTCATAAAGACCCCCCAAGGACAACTTCCTTCACCCCAAGCATAGAGCGTAACTAAAGATAGCGCGGCGATGCAAAAGGCTTCGTGAAGATGTCAACAACCTGCTCGGCAGTGGGAATATACTCCAAGAGGAGAGAACTATCCTGAATCAACTGTCAGATGAAATGCATATGAAGCTCAATGTGCTTCGTCTGCTGATGCTCCACTGGGTTGCGAGAAATATGTATAGCACTTTGATTATCACACCAAAGAATAGTGGGACTATCGAGAGGAAAACCAAACTCAGTCATCAACTGTCGAAGCCATAAAATCTCCTGACTAGCGAGCACAGCAGCGCGGTACTTAGCCTCTGTAGATGATAATGCATGAGCAGTTTGCTTCTTGCAAGACCATGTGATAGGACCAGAGCCAAAATAGAAAACAAAGCCAAAAGTAGACTTCCAATCATTGACATCACCAGCCCAGCCTGAGTCAGTGTAGCCAACAATGTGAGGATCCCCTGATGTGTAGTGAATGCCATAATAAATGGTGCCTTCAATGTACCTCAAAATACATTTGGCAACTTGCCAATGACTCTCATGAGGATCATGGGAGAATCGAGAGACAAGGCCAACAACAAAGGAAATATCAGGACGAGTGTGAGTCAGGTACAACAGACTACCAATCAACTGCCTGTAAAGTGTAGAATCCACTAAAGGAGTGGGGCAAGTAGAAGTCAAAACAACTCCCGACTAAAAAGGTGTGGGGGCAGGCTTGCAATCAAGCATGCCAAAGCGCTGAAGCATATCAAGAGCATACTTCTGCTGGTAAATGTAGATCCCATCAGAAGACTGAATCACCTGAAGACCAAGAAAATAGTGCAGAAGACCGAGATCGGTCATCTCAAACTGCTCCATCAAGGCGTGCTGAGCATGCTGAATCATAGAGGATGAGCTACCTATGATGAGGAGATCATCAACATATAGCAGAAGAGTCAGGATCTCACCCTCAAGATTCTGAATATAGATGGTGGGATCAGAATGACAGCGTGTGAAACCAGTGGAGAGCAAGAAGGAGTCCATCTTCTCATACCAAGCCTAAGGGGCCTGTTTGAGACCATATAATGAATGCTGAAGCTGGAAAACCAAGGAAGCATCCTACACAAATCCTTGAGGCTGCTCCATATGGATCTCCTCCTATAGGTCACCATGCAAGAATGCACATTTGATATCCATCTGAAAAATGGGCCATCTCCTAGAAGCTGCAAGTGAGAGTACAAAGAGAATAGAATTCATCTTGGCGATAGGTGCAAATGTCTTAGAGTAATCAATACCCTTAATCTGTGAGAAACCCTTCGCAACAAGATGGGCTTTGTACTTATCAATAGAACCATCAGCAGCATACTTGGTGTGATACAACCATCTGTACCAAACCATCTTTCTGCCCTGAGGAAGAGGACAAAGATTCCAAGTACAATTCCGCATTAAAGAAGAATACTCCTCCTCCATAGCACTATCCCACTCAGGGTGACCTGTAGCCTCTGAAAACCTCTGAGGATCCTCTGAAAGAGCATGACTCAAAAGACTAGAGCCCGTAGTATGAGAACGAGTGCGACGAGTGTCTAAAGGATCGCCTGCCATAGATCCTGCTGCCTCAACAGTAAAGCGAGCCCATTTGGGCATCGGAGGGGGAGAAAGTGGAGGTGGAGATGGGGGATCATCATCATCAGAATCAAAATCACCCTCAACATAATCCTGAAGAGCAGCAGGAGGAGGAGTAGGTAGTGAAGTAGACACTAGAGACAGGGTATCCACTGTGGGAAGGCGCTCATCAAACTGGGTATCCCGTCGAAACAAGACCTCTCTGGAATCAGGATCAAACAACCTATACACCTTAATATCCTCACAGTAGCCGACAAAAATGAGGGGTCGACTCTTCTGCTCCATGGCTCTCCTTTGAGCATCAGGAATAAATGGCCATGCTGCATTACCAAAATACTCGAAATGATGAAATATCGGGTTTGTAATGAGACCAAGCATCCTCAAGAGTCATATGTTGAATCGCCTTATGAGGCATCCAATTTTGAATATAGTTGGCACAATTAACTGCCTCGGCCCAAAAGGATTGATCCATGGACTTGGACTGAATCATACAATTCGCCATCTCCCGTAAAGTCCTGTTCTTTCTCTTAGCAACACCATTTTGTTGGGGGGTGTAGGGAACAGTAAACTGATGCTGCAAACCATGCGTAGTGCAAAAATCTCTGAAAGCCTGATTCACATACTCCCCCCCATTATCTATACGAATTCATCGAATAGAAAGGTCAGACTACTTCTCTACAAATGTCTTGAAGACACGAAAGGAATCAAAGACATCAGACTTGTACTTAAGAAAGTACACCCATGTGCATCTGGAGAAGTCATCAATGAAAGTGAGTACATACTTGGCCCCAGAAAAAGGAGTGAAAAATGACATGAGGTCACTATGAATCAACTCCAAGGGTGCCAAAGCACGAGTGGCACTTCCCTTTGGAAAGGGATCCCTGTGATGCTTGCCAAGCACACAACCATGACAAACACTATCAGTGCAGGAAATCTGTGGAAGACCAAGAACAAGTGCTTGGGTACTCATCTGCTATAGATATCTGTAATTGACATGGCCCAAACGGTCATGCCAAAGCTTACTCACGAAATCTGCATGTGCTATAAGAGATGAGCCTGTACCGTCAGAAGGCTCAAATCCATCAAATCGATAAAGACAAGATGTAGTATCAACACTCCCAGTAGCCACAACCATGTCAGAGTCATGGAGGTCCTGAATAACCACATCATGTGGTGAGAACTCAACTATCTTACCAGAGCCAGTATGAAAAATTTGATAAATGGACAGGAGGTTCGTCGAGATGTCAAGAACAACCAGAACATCCTGCAGAGTGCCCCCATCCAAGGAGAGAGAACCTGAGCCCAAGACTGAAAGTTGTGTAGAGTCACCCACTGCAATCTATGAAGTGCCACAAGAGGCAAGAGAAGTGACCAACTGCTGAGAGGGTGTCATATGGTGAGAAGCACCAGAATCTAAAATCCAAGTGGACCCAAAGGTCGATGCTTGAGCAGTGAGAGCATGGCCTTTCCCTGTGGAAGGAGAAGATGATTGAGGTGAGGAGATGTGATGCTGCTGCATAGCTTCCTCTAAAGCCTCTAATCATTTCCAACACCTAGAAACTAGATGTCCTTCCTTGCCATAGAAGCTGCAAGTGTCTCCTAATCTCTACTTAGTCTTGGAGGAAGACTCACCAGACTTCGAAGATTTCCCCTGTTTGGAATGAGGAGATGATTTAGAATCAGACTTAGGAGGTGGTTTGGAGGAACGCTCACTACCTACCAAATATTTCTTGGGATTCGGTTTCTGCTTCTATTTCTCCTTAGTTGATTGAGCAACCAATGCCTTGTCCTTTGATCCTGAGAGTATATCCATTTGAGAAAGGTGTGACTGCTCACGAGACAAACACTCACAAAACACATCAAAGGTAGGCATGGTAAAATGGGTACCCAGTCCATCCATGGTGGAATAGAAGGTAGAAGCAAAGATCTGAAATGGACCACGAAGCTTCGAAAGGACCAAATTGATGCACTCTGTGTCTGACTTATCCTTTCCACAATCCTGTAAAATAGAGCAGATAGTTTTGAACTTGTTCAAAAAATCTTCAATAGTGGGAAAGGATTCTGGTAACAGTGAAGTCATCTCTACCTCAATCTGCAATGCTCGAAACTCATTAATGGTCCCAAAAAGTGTCTCAAACTTCAACCACATGGCTTGAGGAGTGACCAAAGCATCAAGGTGAAACAAAAGACTGTCGAAAACATGCATGGATAGCAAACCCATAGCTTCATCCATCTTGTTCCTGTGGTGCAGAATCTCAAAAGAACGTTACAACTGAGGCTGAACCGCATCGAAACAAGACCACAACCCTCGTGACCTGAGTAGCCTCGTCATGCGATACTTTTAGGTGTTATAGTTGTGTGATGTAAGTAACTCAACTGAAGAGTTTTCCATTAAACCCTGCACCTATACCTGCTTGTGTTTTTTATTATTATGTGATCTTTCAGAATAGACAGAAGTTGCAGAAGGGTTTGATTTTTTTGGAGAGTTTTGGTGTTTTGGTTTTCTGATATAAATGACAGAAAGCGAGAAAAAAACACCCCCCCACAAGAAATAAACGCAAACCCGAGTACAAACAGAGAAAAAGGAAGCAATGCGTTAAGCAAAAAAAATACTTCAAAAAAAATTCTCATGTACCTTAAAAATTTGAGAAGAATAATCACATATCTAAAGAGAGCAGGCTGAGAACTTTCCAACACCTATTCATTTTCGAAAAACGGAGTCAGTTTGCACCTTCTAGGGCCCCGGAAGTGCAGAAAAGAGACCCCTCATTGACTGGAAAAAATAATATCCAGACTAATAAAATTTGGAAAACATTCCTACACCAGTAGATCGACACTTAAACCAGCTTTCCAACGCCTATTTCAGTTCGAAAAATGAAGCTAAGACGTCCGAGTTACACCTGATTTAGTGCAAGAGGAAAAAAAACGTCCGATTAGGCCCCCTGCAGCACCCTGGGGTTAAAAAATAAGCCCGATCACAGGCGGACCAAAGAGCTAGGGCGAGTGACCAGTCACCATGTGACCACCAAGGTTAAGGAGGTAGTGGTAGCGTAGAGTGGTCGTGAGGCAGGCAATTGAGTAGCCCGGTGACGTGATAAAGAGAGAAGCGGCAGTAGAGGCGGCATTCATCGCTTTCAGTCTTGGTATGATGGTGGTGGTCCCGCCGTAGCCGGTTAATTATGGCCGGTTGTGGTCGATGGGTAGGTGGCGGGCGGCATTACAGTGAAGCGAACATCAGCCCGGCCGAACCACCGGCGGTGGGGAAGTTGGTGAAGTCAAATTACAATGAAAAGCGGCTGAAGCGGTCCTTGCGATAACAAGTGGCCGCTTGGTGGCGGCCGGGCGGCGCTCACCTATAAACTGGTAGTGCCCAAAAACTTCGTAAAAGAGACCTTTTAAAAAAAATTTTGAACGTTTTTCACCTCGGAAAACGTGCCTGAGGCTTTTGGGCAAAAAAATTTTTGCTTTTCCAGTTGACAGTAGCCAAATCGGACAAATTTTATATGAAAATAGGGGTTTTTGGGCCTTCTGGACTCAACTGTGAGGTCAGTTTTTGCCCAAAGTGCACCAAAAAAATGGTCCCCCCAAGATCCACACAAAAAACCTCTGAAACCTCAGATATGCTCCCTTATGCCAAAAAACTCAAAACAAGAACAGATAGCTTCAGATCTGAAGCTCTGATATGAGGCCGTCCTTCCTTCATGTTTCTTTTAGCATGTTTTTCTATCTCTTTTTGGAGAGGATTTTTTCCACTAGGTTTTCTCTTTTTCTCCGTTTCATAGAGATTTCCTTGTATTTGGGTACCTGATCAGGCCTAGTTGTCGGGACCCATTGCTTTTTCTTTCAGTTGCTTCTTCTAGGTTTTAGCTTCTCCCTAAGTCCAACTTAAGGGGGGGTGTTAGAGTAATTGGTTATTTACTTTATTAATTAAACAATATGTGTTTAATTATTTAAAGTTACCTCTTATCTCTTTTACACTTAAGCTAGCTCTGATACCATGTTGGTGTTGAGCAAATACAACACCATAGGAGCCCAGTGATCTCTACAAGCAAAAATACCTGTTACAAGGAGAAGCAAAGAGGAGCAACCAAGAACACCATGAACAAAACTCTAAAATGTGGAGCTCAATATTCCAAGATTTAAAAACAAAATATTATTACAAATGAGAAGCATTCAACCTCAAATAGGTCAAAGAGACCCAAAAAAGGAAGACTCTAGGTTTGAACATAAATAATTAATAAAACAATTAATTATTATGCACCAAAAGTTAGCTTAAGTGTAAAAGAGATAAGAGGTAACTTTAAATAATTAAACACATATTGTTTAATTAATAAAGTAAATAACCAATTACTCTAACAAATACAAGCGTCAATGGTTGTGTTAATTCAATGACGACCTGAGTACTTCTTTCATGATTTTTGATATTGCAATCAAACACAAGCATCTAGGTATAATTGAACTGAGATGACCTGAGTATTCATTGTGTAAATAGGCAGAGATTATCATTTGAGTGTGTGAATTCTGAATGTCATTGGTGATACATTTGCATAGCACATCCCCCGACAATTCACACATTTATATGATTATCGTACATACAGCAGACAATAAAAATATCATTCTTTTTCCTTGTTCCTCTAGTTCAATACATCATTGAGTTACTCCAAATAAATGATAATCAAAAAGGACCAATTATCCATTATTTACTTAGAGTGTTTCATTCATTCATCAGATTTTAGATCATCCATCCTGATTTTGACATGTTTTTGAATTTTTGAGATTTTGACCAAAAAGACCTATCCTACTAACCTATCTTAGGGGTCTCGGGGGCTGATCAAATATTATCCTTGCCTACGTTACATACGTAGAGACCACGTAGTTCAACTGACATAGACCTATGTTTTTTTGAAAGTTGCTTTTTTCAGACTCACCTTTTTGACATGTTTTTGGATTTTCGATATGATATGGATATTTGATGCTTCTGACGATGATTGAAATTGTGCTTTGATCTTTGTTTTTGGTTTTCTACCATTGGATGCAATTGATACATTTGGATTGCCCCTAGATATCCAGATGTTGCCCCCAAGCTATGGAGTTATATGTTGACCATGTGACATGACTTTGATAGTGGATGTAATGATGGTCGGACGAAAGATATGATATGAATTGATACTGCCTTTTTAGATGAAATGATCCCTACATATATCCCAATAGATGGGAAAGTGGATCTTTGAATCACATACAATGCCTGTTTCCAGGTTTTCACCACATGCTTTGATTACACCCACTGTATTTTTCTTTTTTTTCTTTTTTTCTTTTTATTTTATATATGTATTTTTTTTGTGTTTGCCAAGACACCTGTTTGCCAAGTTTTTACCAAGGAAACAATTTTTAGAATTTTCCCCATGCACTAGGAGACTTTAAGCATAGAATTTTTTGAGATGAATACTGTTGATAGGTTCATCAAACAAATCCCATTTTGACGTTGACAAATGATATGCTCCTAATCCATACACTGATATGATGACAAATGGACCAAGCCAGTTAGGCTCAAATTTTCCTTTCTTTTCTCTATGTTGCTGATTTCTAGGATTTTCCTTTAGTACCAAGTCACCAACCTGAAAGACCCTCGGTTTTACCCTGTGATTGTAACTCCTTGAAATCCTCTGTTGATAAGCTATTAAATGATTAATAGCTTGTTGACGACACTCATCTAGCAACTCCAGTTCTCACAACCTAGATACCCTATAGTCTTCATCTGAAATGATACCTCTGAGTGATACGCGAAGGGATGGAATTTCAACTTCAATAAGCAATATGGCTTTTGATCCATATACCAAAGCAAATGGTGTAGCTCCCATTGGTGTTCTGATGCTTGTTCTATAGGTCCATAGTGCAGGGTTGAGTTGAACATGCCAATCATGTCCAACATCATTAATCGTCTTTTTGAGAATTTGGAGTATGGTTTTGTTTGAGGCCTCTGCTTGGCCGTTCCCTTGAGGATAGTACGGTGTTGAAAAATGATGTTGGATGTAGAACTTATCACATAGCTCTTGGACATCTTGATTTTTGAAAGGTCATCCATTATCAGTGATAATGGATTGAGGGATACCATACCGACATATTATGTAGTTCAAGATGAAAGAGGAAATTTGTTTCCCAGTGATGGTAATGAGAGGTACTGCCTCAATCCATTTCATGAAATATTCTATAGCTATAATAATGAACTTGTGTCCATTAGATGATGATGGATTGATTTTCCCTACTAGATCTAAGCCCCATTGACAAAAAGGCCATGTTGTTGTAAAGGGATGCAGTTCTTGTGCTGGTGCGTGAACCAGATTGTTGTGAACTTGACATTTGTGACATTTCTTTACAAATTGATATGATTCTTTTTACATGCACGGCCAATAATAACCTAAACGAAGGAGTTTCTTAGCTAGAGTCATTCCACTCGAGTGAGTACCACAAATACCCTCGTGAACTTCTCGTAAGGCCGATTCAGATTCATTGCATTCTAGACATCAAAGTAGGGTACCATCAAGACCTCAATGATAAAGGATATTTGTGATTAATGTATGTCAGGTGGATTGGTAGATAAAGTTCCGTTTTTGGTTCCTGGAAAGATATGGAGGAAGAATATCATCTTTTAGGTAAGCATAGGTTTTTTCATAGATAGAGGGTTCAATGGTTTCTATATGGCATATGGTAGCGGATTCCGATTGATAATGGGAAGGACATGATACTTGTTCTACCATAAACTCATAACAAACATGCTTCTCAGGTAATTGTAGTAATGAAGCAATCGTAGCCATGGCATCTATAGCTTTATTCTTTGCTCTTGGAATCTGATCAAACTTGATATTTTCAAAAGACTGTTTTAGATAATCTATTTGTTGTTTGTATGGCATCAACTTTTCATCTTTGGTTTGATATTCATCATACACCTGTAAGTCCCTGATTTTCCATTGAATAGCCGTGTTGACCCCAATAATCAATGCTTCATATTTTGCCACATTATTTGTACATTGAAACATGAGTCTATATGACTTCGTAATTGTGTGTCCATGGGGGGAGATGAACAAGATTCCTGCTCTTGATCTGTGTTGTGTACATGATCCATCAAAATAGAGAATCCATTGTTGAGGCATAGCTGTCATAATGTCTGCATGTGGAAATTCCATTGTCATTGGGTGATCATCTGGTAGAGGAGCTTCAGCTAGCTGTTCAGTGATTATTTATCCCTTGATTGCCTTTCTTTCAACATATTGAATGTCAAATTCACTTAGGAGCATAACCCATTTTGCCAATCTACCTATTAAGGTAGCTTTACTTAGTAGATACTTCAAAGGATCAATCTTTGCAATTAACCTGATTGTATGAGCCATCATGTAGTGTCTCAACTTTTGAGTAGCAAACACCACTTCTAAGCAAGACTTTTCTATGAATGTATAATTTATTTCATAGCCATTTAAAGTTCTATTGATGTAGTAGATGGCATGCTCTTTTCCTTTATTATCCTCTTGTGCTAAGAGTGCCCCCAATGAGATATCAGTTGTAGCAATATACAATATGAGGGGTCTTTCTTCTGTTGGTGGCATGAGAACTGGTGGTGACAATAGATATTGTTTGATCTGATTGAATGTTGCTTCACACTTCTCATTCCACATGAAAACTATGTGTTTATGCAATAGATGATTGAAAGGATGACTTCTATCTGCTAGCTGGGAGATGAATCTTCTGATTGATTGAAGCCATCCTTGTAGTGATCGGAGTTGGCTGATGTTTCTAGGAGGTGGCATCTCCATTATAGCTTTGTCTTTTGCCGGATCCACTTCAATGCCCTTTTCTGAGACAATTTACCCTAGCAGCTTTGCTGATGTAACCCCAAAGACACATTTTTTAGGGTTTAACCTGACATTAAATTTTTCCATCCACGTGAAGATTTTATCTAGGATATGTAGATGTCCTTCCCTAGTAGTAGATTTTGCTAAGATTTCATCAACATAATCTTCCATAAAGGTGTGCATCATATCATGGAATATTGTTGGCATTGCTCTTTGATAAGTTGCTCCTGCATTCTTTAAACCAAATGGCATGACGTTCTAGCAGAAGGTTCCTCATGGACATGTAAAAGCCATCTTTTCTTGATCTTCTAGAGCTATTCTTATTTGATTGTACCCAGAGAAACTATCCATGATTGATAACAGGGCATACCCTGCCGTCAAGTCCACAATGGTGTCTATATTTGGAAGTGGGAAATCATCCTTCGGGAATGCTTTATTGAGGTCCCTGAAATCTATGCAGATTCTGATTCTATTGTCCGGCTTGGAAACAGGCACAAGATTTGATATCCATTCAGCATAATCTATAGATCGTATGAATCCAGCATCCAGTAATTTCTTTAGCTCTGTTTTGACCATTAATGCAATGTGGGGATGCATTTTTCTTAATTTTTGTTTAATAGGCTTGATTCTTACTGGCAAAGACAAATGATGCATAAGCATATTGGGATCCAAACCTGGAATATCAGAATATGACCAAGCAAAGTTGATGCTTCTTGCTTTGAAGAAGTGGATGAATGCCGGTCTTTCTTGTTCTGTCATGGATTCTACCAGATGTAGGATTTTTGCCTTCTCTTCTGTGCCAATGTCCATTGATTGTGTAGGTTCGACCAGAACTAATGATCGCTCATGATAGTGTTTTGGGAGAGTGTCAAATCTTCCATCCTTTAGTGCCTCAGAAAGGTTTTCACTGTTGGATGCGTTCTTTATTTTTACATTTTCTAGATCTAATGCTGCCATAGAATGGTTTTCACCATTAGATCTATTTTCCCTGTTGTCAATTTTGCAACTGAAAGATTTGACACCCTCCTTCTGAGTCATACTATTATGAGTAGTATAGAGAAAACTTGTATCAGGTTCATTATGACATAGGAAATGCACGATGGCATCATCATTTGCAAATTTTGGTACAGTCAAAGGTTCGATAGGTTCCCAATCAATAAGTTCTGGATGGATTAATGGCATGGTATCATTGGATTGATTTTGGTCAATGGAAGTAAGGGTGAGGAAAGCAACATCATCATAATTTTCATTCGGGATATCGAGATCCATGATGGTACCCTCTTCGAAGTTATCTAGTTCACTCAAATTTTGTTCGTCCTCACTAGAGTCATCGATATTTAGTGATCCCTCAACGAATGGTATAGACCCAGAGCCTTGGCCCTCCTCACATGTAGGTGTATATTTTTGAATCACATCGACTAGAATATCAATGAAAAGTAAATCACAAGGTAAGGTCCACTCATATTCATTTGAGTCTATTTCAGAACTATCTCTAAAATGAAGGACATTTTCCATAGCTGTCCTGTTAGCTCCTGCTTCTTTTCTTCAGAGTATCCTAGTAATGGTTTTTCTTCTGTGTGGAGAGTGAGAGGTGTGATAGGTTCTAAGATTCCCTCTTTTCTTAATCCCATAGGCCCTTGTCCTTCATAACCCATCTTTTCAAGAAGAGATTTTCCTTTTCCATACTTGTCTATGTTGATGTTAACATTTTTGATACTGATCTTAGATTTTGATGTTTCTTCATCCTTGTAAAGCCAATCCAAGATTGCTTTATTGTTTGTTTCTTCCGCTAGGGTTCCAGATTTTACGAATGTTTCTTGAAGAGTTGTGCTAGGTAAAGATGTCAGAGGTTTGATCATTGATGGCTGACCATATTTCCTAGGAGATGGCATTAACTGTGATAAGTTAAGTGATTGCTCCATTGAGTACTGTCCCATTCCTTTATTTTTCAACTAAACTTGCTTCTAAAAGTTGTCTGATAGAGAAGTTTGTGTACCTGGAATGTTTGTTTCAACATGACTTGTTTCCTTTTCTTTACCCTTCTTTTGTCCCACTTGGTAGTGATGCTTGGACTTTGTTCGTTCTTGGATGATGATGAGCTTGAAGCTTCCCTGTTGTGAGGGACAAAGGTGTCTTGAGATACTCTCAATGTGTCGCAATGTTGTGGATGACTATAATCAGTAGCTATAGTCACCTCTTGTCCATTTACTGGAAACTTTAGGAATTGATGGTATGTAGAAGGTATGGCTTGCATTTCATGAATCCAGGGTTGTCCTAAAAGTATGTTGTATGTTAACTCTCTTTCCAACACTTGACATGCTATATGCTTGATCATGGGTCCCACTTAAATAGGTAATACAATTAAACCTTGGGACGATCTTTCCTCCTCATCATATGCTTTGATGGTCATTTTCCTCCAAGCATCAATAGCGTCATCGGAATATCCTAGTGCACGGATTAATTTGAGGGTACAAATGTTCAGACCAGATCCCCCATCTATTAGAACTCTCTTAACACGATGATTATGGATACATACTTTGATATGCAATGTGGTGTAATGCGGATGATTTAATGAGACATCATCCTGTTCAGAGAATGATAGACGATGTAGGGTAGTCAGGTGTCCCACCATAGCTTGGAATTGACAAACATCCAGATTCTTTGGCACAGTTGTGACAACTAATGCTTGTTTCAGAACTTCCTTATGTGATGGTGACAACTTAAGAAGCTCCAATATTGATATTTTCACGAGGATAGTTTGAAATTGATCAATAATATTATAATGAGATTGAGGTGTAACCGTGCATTGAGATCCCACTCCTTTTAATATTACCTTGGCTTGCCCCCTAGTCATGATGTTTTCTGATTGATGTTCTTGATTTTCTCGGGGGGTGTTTTGCATTTGATTGATAACATCATAATGTGATGGAGGTGGAACCGCATGTGTAGAGCCAATTCCCTTTCACATTACTTTGGATTTTCCCCTAGTTAGTGCATTGGCGGGTTGATGTTCTTGATTTTCTCTGATTTTTAAGAAATTTATCTGATTATCAGAGCTTTGCGCACTTGGGAGTAAATCCAAAGAGGTAATGGTGTTGGTTTTGTTATCAACAATGTTATCATTAATTGCATGATCATGTTTGACTTCAGATAGACATAGGATTGTTGTGTCATAGACATGGTTAGCATGCTTTCCTTTACTGTTTGAGGATGATACACCTTTGTCATAATTGGGCAAAGGATCTTTGAAGGCCAAATGATCATTGTTATTTTGATGTCCTTCCACATACACTTTGTTGCTGTCCACCAAATCTTGTACTGCATGTTTCAATTCCATATAGTCATTGGTTTTGTGACCCTTATTGTTATGATAGTTGCAATAATCAACGTCATTCCACCATGACGGTTTGACTTTTGGGTCCCAGAATCTAGTTTCCCATGCAGTGAGAAGGCATCAGGTAACTAGTTCCTTCATTGCCGATTCCATTGATTGGCCCAAAGGTGTAAACCTTTGCCGATTTGACAGTTTTTGATATGACTATGGTTTTATGATTTCATTGTTTTGTATGGTATTTGACTTGACATTTTGTTCATTGTTCTGATTCTTTGATGTGGATGCGGTCAAATTAAAAACCGGTTTGATGTTTTGGGGATCATTTGTCATTTCGTTGATAGTTGTGTTGCGACTCTTTTGCCAGAATTTCGGTTTCTCATTGCTTGAGTATTGATTTGGGGAGTTACTTGTGTTTTTTGTTTTATCATTAAAATGTTTGATAACTCCTCTCTTGACTAATGCCTCTTTGATTTTAAGACCATTTTCAATCACTTTTTCAAATGTTGGAGGACATTGTAGTTCTAATCTATAACTCATTTCTTTCGTCAAATTTTCAATAAACAACTCCATCTTTTCTTCTTCAGGAATGGACCTTGGATACCTAGCGAACAAGTGTCGCCATCTTTGTAGGAAAGACAAGAACGTTTCTCCCTTGTTTTGTTTGAGATTGTAAATATCTTTGATTGTCACATCATGTTGGATGTTGAATGAGTATTGAGAGATAAATCTATTAATGAGTTCCTCAAAAGTTCTAATACCAAGTTTCAACTTTGAAAACCATTCCATACATGATCCTCCCAAACTCCTTGGGAATAGTCACATTAAATATGTCTCTTCTTGTGCAAACTCAAGACTCATCGTTTTGAATTCTCTAATGTGATCAATTGGATCTGTTCTCCCGTTATACTCATCGTATTTTGGGATCTCACAATGCCTTGGAAAAGGTATCAAGCCGACCATTGCGTTGAAAGGATAAGGACAAATGTCCTGTATCGCATATCTCTTGGTAGTCCCTTGCATCATATCTTGTATTTTCTGTTGTAATAGTTGCATTTGAGATGTTAAAGCGGCAACCGGATCTATTATTGGTGTAGGTTGTCGTATCTTAGTCTCATTCATTTCTGATGTTTCTTTCAAATGGTTTACATCAAAATATTTTTGAAGTTTTGCCCCTGATTCGGCTAACATTAAAAGATATTTTTCCATGTCTTGCTCTAGAATTTTTTTCATAAATATGTGAAACTTGGGATCTTGTTGAGCCGCTTGGATATCTTCCGGAGTTATTTCATTTTTATCGTTTCAGTTCAGATTATTCCAAGGATTTTCCTTTGCCATTTCTTATGATTTTAAAATTTCTTGTTCTAAGAATCTCTATTTTTGGGACCTAGTTAAGATTGGCATAAAAATTTTTGCCCTTTCTTCTGAAATGTTGATCTTATGTGTAGGATAGTGTCAATTTGAACCTTTTTAAATAAAGTCGAATAAGATGACTTATCTTATTGATGAGACAATATTTAAAAAAGTTAATCGCTATACTTGGTTTCGTGATGAAGGATGATAGTATCCTGATAAAGAAACTTTAGTATAGTAATTGATTATGTATTTGATTTCGACACTTATGATTTGCAAGATCTTGTTTCAATTGATAAGTTGGAAATTTGTATAAACCTTTCTAACTTTGATTCCTAGACAATGATTCTGATAGAAGAATTTTATTTTGATGAAAACTATGGATAAAATGACTAACTGATGGACTGGTAAAATTCTTGAACTCTCTATTTTAAAAGCGCTAAAATAGATACCAGAAGCGCTATTTCCCAGAAGCACTAGAATAGAGACCAGAAGCACTGAAACAGTGCTTGGAAGTGTTGTAGAAATTGATGAAAGTGCTATTATACTGAAAGTGTTGAAATATAGACCTGAAGCATTGAAAGATTTAATAAAAGTGTTGTTTTAC
>CM021110.1:416136785-416268655 GCA_007115665.2 Sequoiadendron giganteum | reverse complement strand
GTATACTTGACATTTGTGATATATATATGAGATGCAGTTGATGTGATATGTTGATGGCTTCATGATTTCTATGTGATGGATGCTTTTATTTATATGATTTTGTGATGATGTATATGAATGATTTTACTTGAATGCGATGATGCAATGATAACTATATGTTTAGAATATGATATATAGATAAATGATATGATGTGATGTGATAACATGTATGGATAGTTGGATAAATGCTTTTTTATGATTTTATGATGAATGATCTTTGATGGGTGTAATGATGTGATTTTATTATTTTTAAATGTATGGATACATGGTACAATAATGATGATGTTGTATGATGTAGGTGATAAAATGACTATTTATTATGATGCAAAAATCTCTATGGATGATGAAATGATTAATGATGAAATATGGATTTGTAACTATATGGTAACCAATGATGATTTTGGATTTATGTCAAGTATACTCAATCTTATTCGTAGATTAGATAATCATTGATTGGAATCTTTCATGCAAAAAATACTCTGCAGATAATGAATGATGATGGATGCAATCTAATTTAATCATGCAATGATGTGCATAAAAAATGTCATTTTAGCAGTCTTTTTGTGCTTGGTATCATCATAGAGCTTTATTGAATGTTGAAAGTGATTACTGTTGGTGTTGAGCAAATACAACACCATAGGAGCCCAGTGATCTCTGCAAGCAAAAATACCTATTACAAGGAGAAGCAACGAGGAGCAACCAAGAACACCATGAACAAAACTCTAAAATGTGGAGCTCAATATTCCAAGATGTAAAAACAAAAGATTATTACAAATGAGAAGCATTCAACCTCAAATAGGTCAAAGAGACCCAAAAAAGGAAGACTCTAGGTTTGAACATAAATAATTAATAAAACAATTAATTATTATGCACCAAAAGTTAGCTTAAGTGTAAAAGAGATAAGAGGTAACTTTAAATAATTAAACACATATTGTTTAATTAATAAAGTAAATAACCAATTACTCTAACAAATACAAGCGTCAATGGTTGTGTTAATTCAATGACGACCTGAGTACTTCTTTCATGATTTTTGATATTGCAATCAAACACAAGCATCTAGGTATAATTGAACTGAGATGACCTGAGTATTCATTGTGTAAATAGGCAGAGATTATCATTTGAGTGTGTGAATTCTGAATGTCATTGGTGATACATTTGCATAGCACATCCCCCGACAATTCACACATTTATATGATTATCGTACATACAGCAGACAATAAAAATATCATTCTTTTTCCTTGTTCCTCTAGTTCAATACATCATTGAGTTACTCCAAATAAATGATAATCAAAAAGGACCAATTATCCATTATTTACTTAGAGTGTTTCATTCATTCATCAGATTTTAGATCATCCATCCTGATTTTGACATGTTTTTGAATTTTTGAGATTTTGACCAAAAAGACCTATCCTACTAACCTATCTTAGGGGTCTCGGGGGCTGATCAAATATTATCCTTGCCTACGTTACATACGTAGAGACCACGTAGTTCAACTGACATAGACCTATGTTTTTTTGAAAGTTGCTTTTTTCAGACTCACCTTTTTGACATGTTTTTGGATTTTCGATATGATATGGATATTTGATGCTTCTGACGATGATTGAAATTGTGCTTTGATCTTTGTTTTTGGTTTTCTACCATTGGATGCAATTGATACATTTGGATTGCCCCTAGATATCCAGATGTTGCCCCCAAGCTATGGAGTTATATGTTGACCATGTGACATGACTTTGATAGTGGATGTAATGATGGTCGGACGAAAGATATGATATGAATTGATACTGCCTTTTTAGATGAAATGATCCCTACATATATCCCAATAGATGGGAAAGTGGATCTTTGAATCACATACAATGCCTGTTTCCAGGTTTTCACCACATGCTTTGATTACACCCACTGTATTTTTCTTTTTTTTCTTTTTTTCTTTTTATTTTATATATGTATTTTTTTTGTGTTTGCCAAGACACCTGTTTGCCAAGTTTTTACCAAGGAAACAATTTTTAGAATTTTCCCCATGCACTAGGAGACTTTAAGCATAGAATTTTTTGAGATGAATACTGTTGATAGGTTCATCAAACAAATCCCATTTTGACGTTGACAAATGATATGCTCCTAATCCATACACTGATATGATGACAAATGGACCAAGCCAGTTAGGCTCAAATTTTCCTTTCTTTTCTCTATGTTGCTGATTTCTAGGATTTTCCTTTAGTACCAAGTCACCAACCTGAAAGACCCTCGGTTTTACCCTGTGATTGTAACTCCTTGAAATCCTCTGTTGATAAGCTATTAAATGATTAATAGCTTGTTGACGACACTCATCTAGCAACTCCAGTTCTCACAACCTAGATACCCTATAGTCTTCATCTGAAATGATACCTCTGAGTGATACGCGAAGGGATGGAATTTCAACTTCAATAAGCAATATGGCTTTTGATCCATATACCAAAGCAAATGGTGTAGCTCCCATTGGTGTTCTGATGCTTGTTCTATAGGTCCATAGTGCAGGGTTGAGTTGAACATGCCAATCATGTCCAACATCATTAATCGTCTTTTTGAGAATTTGGAGTATGGTTTTGTTTGAGGCCTCTGCTTGGCCGTTCCCTTGAGGATAGTACGGTGTTGAAAAATGATGTTGGATGTAGAACTTATCACATAGCTCTTGGACATCTTGATTTTTGAAAGGTCATCCATTATCAGTGATAATGGATTGAGGGATACCATACCGACATATTATGTAGTTCAAGATGAAAGAGGAAATTTGTTTCCCAGTGATGGTAATGAGAGGTACTGCCTCAATCCATTTCATGAAATATTCTATAGCTATAATAATGAACTTGTGTCCATTAGATGATGATGGATTGATTTTCCCTACTAGATCTAAGCCCCATTGACAAAAAGGCCATGTTGTTGTAAAGGGATGCAGTTCTTGTGCTGGTGCGTGAACCAGATTGTTGTGAACTTGACATTTGTGACATTTCTTTACAAATTGATATGATTCTTTTTACATGCACGGCCAATAATAACCTAAACGAAGGAGTTTCTTAGCTAGAGTCATTCCACTCGAGTGAGTACCACAAATACCCTCGTGAACTTCTCGTAAGGCCGATTCAGATTCATTGCATTCTAGACATCAAAGTAGGGTACCATCAAGACCTCAATGATAAAGGATATTTGTGATTAATGTATGTCAGGTGGATTGGTAGATAAAGTTCCGTTTTTGGTTCCTGGAAAGATATGGAGGAAGAATATCATCTTTTAGGTAAGCATAGGTTTTTTCATAGATAGAGGGTTCAATGGTTTCTATATGGCATATGGTAGCGGATTCCGATTGATAATGGGAAGGACATGATACTTGTTCTACCATAAACTCATAACAAACATGCTTCTCAGGTAATTGTAGTAATGAAGCAATCGTAGCCATGGCATCTATAGCTTTATTCTTTGCTCTTGGAATCTGATCAAACTTGATATTTTCAAAAGACTGTTTTAGATAATCTATTTGTTGTTTGTATGGCATCAACTTTTCATCTTTGGTTTGATATTCATCATACACCTGTAAGTCCCTGATTTTCCATTGAATAGCCGTGTTGACCCCAATAATCAATGCTTCATATTTTGCCACATTATTTGTACATTGAAACATGAGTCTATATGACTTCGTAATTGTGTGTCCATGGGGGGAGATGAACAAGATTCCTGCTCTTGATCTGTGTTGTGTACATGATCCATCAAAATAGAGAATCCATTGTTGAGGCATAGCTGTCATAATGTCTGCATGTGGAAATTCCATTGTCATTGGGTGATCATCTGGTAGAGGAGCTTCAGCTAGCTGTTCAGTGATTATTTATCCCTTGATTGCCTTTCTTTCAACATATTGAATGTCAAATTCACTTAGGAGCATAACCCATTTTGCCAATCTACCTATTAAGGTAGCTTTACTTAGTAGATACTTCAAAGGATCAATCTTTGCAATTAACCTGATTGTATGAGCCATCATGTAGTGTCTCAACTTTTGAGTAGCAAACACCACTTCTAAGCAAGACTTTTCTATGAATGTATAATTTATTTCATAGCCATTTAAAGTTCTATTGATGTAGTAGATGGCATGCTCTTTTCCTTTATTATCCTCTTGTGCTAAGAGTGCCCCCAATGAGATATCAGTTGTAGCAATATACAATATGAGGGGTCTTTCTTCTGTTGGTGGCATGAGAACTGGTGGTGACAATAGATATTGTTTGATCTGATTGAATGTTGCTTCACACTTCTCATTCCACATGAAAACTATGTGTTTATGCAATAGATGATTGAAAGGATGACTTCTATCTGCTAGCTGGGAGATGAATCTTCTGATTGATTGAAGCCATCCTTGTAGTGATCGGAGTTGGCTGATGTTTCTAGGAGGTGGCATCTCCATTATAGCTTTGTCTTTTGCCGGATCCACTTCAATGCCCTTTTCTGAGACAATTTACCCTAGCAGCTTTGCTGATGTAACCCCAAAGACACATTTTTTAGGGTTTAACCTGACATTAAATTTTTCCATCCACGTGAAGATTTTATCTAGGATATGTAGATGTCCTTCCCTAGTAGTAGATTTTGCTAAGATTTCATCAACATAATCTTCCATAAAGGTGTGCATCATATCATGGAATATTGTTGGCATTGCTCTTTGATAAGTTGCTCCTGCATTCTTTAAACCAAATGGCATGACGTTCTAGCAGAAGGTTCCTCATGGACATGTAAAAGCCATCTTTTCTTGATCTTCTAGAGCTATTCTTATTTGATTGTACCCAGAGAAACTATCCATGATTGATAACAGGGCATACCCTGCCGTCAAGTCCACAATGGTGTCTATATTTGGAAGTGGGAAATCATCCTTCGGGAATGCTTTATTGAGGTCCCTGAAATCTATGCAGATTCTGATTCTATTGTCCGGCTTGGAAACAGGCACAAGATTTGATATCCATTCAGCATAATCTATAGATCGTATGAATCCAGCATCCAGTAATTTCTTTAGCTCTGTTTTGACCATTAATGCAATGTGGGGATGCATTTTTCTTAATTTTTGTTTAATAGGCTTGATTCTTACTGGCAAAGACAAATGATGCATAAGCATATTGGGATCCAAACCTGGAATATCAGAATATGACCAAGCAAAGTTGATGCTTCTTGCTTTGAAGAAGTGGATGAATGCCGGTCTTTCTTGTTCTGTCATGGATTCTACCAGATGTAGGATTTTTGCCTTCTCTTCTGTGCCAATGTCCATTGATTGTGTAGGTTCGACCAGAACTAATGATCGCTCATGATAGTGTTTTGGGAGAGTGTCAAATCTTCCATCCTTTAGTGCCTCAGAAAGGTTTTCACTGTTGGATGCGTTCTTTATTTTTACATTTTCTAGATCTAATGCTGCCATAGAATGGTTTTCACCATTAGATCTATTTTCCCTGTTGTCAATTTTGCAACTGAAAGATTTGACACCCTCCTTCTGAGTCATACTATTATGAGTAGTATAGAGAAAACTTGTATCAGGTTCATTATGACATAGGAAATGCACGATGGCATCATCATTTGCAAATTTTGGTACAGTCAAAGGTTCGATAGGTTCCCAATCAATAAGTTCTGGATGGATTAATGGCATGGTATCATTGGATTGATTTTGGTCAATGGAAGTAAGGGTGAGGAAAGCAACATCATCATAATTTTCATTCGGGATATCGAGATCCATGATGGTACCCTCTTCGAAGTTATCTAGTTCACTCAAATTTTGTTCGTCCTCACTAGAGTCATCGATATTTAGTGATCCCTCAACGAATGGTATAGACCCAGAGCCTTGGCCCTCCTCACATGTAGGTGTATATTTTTGAATCACATCGACTAGAATATCAATGAAAAGTAAATCACAAGGTAAGGTCCACTCATATTCATTTGAGTCTATTTCAGAACTATCTCTAAAATGAAGGACATTTTCCATAGCTGTCCTGTTAGCTCCTGCTTCTTTTCTTCAGAGTATCCTAGTAATGGTTTTTCTTCTGTGTGGAGAGTGAGAGGTGTGATAGGTTCTAAGATTCCCTCTTTTCTTAATCCCATAGGCCCTTGTCCTTCATAACCCATCTTTTCAAGAAGAGATTTTCCTTTTCCATACTTGTCTATGTTGATGTTAACATTTTTGATACTGATCTTAGATTTTGATGTTTCTTCATCCTTGTAAAGCCAATCCAAGATTGCTTTATTGTTTGTTTCTTCCGCTAGGGTTCCAGATTTTACGAATGTTTCTTGAAGAGTTGTGCTAGGTAAAGATGTCAGAGGTTTGATCATTGATGGCTGACCATATTTCCTAGGAGATGGCATTAACTGTGATAAGTTAAGTGATTGCTCCATTGAGTACTGTCCCATTCCTTTATTTTTCAACTAAACTTGCTTCTAAAAGTTGTCTGATAGAGAAGTTTGTGTACCTGGAATGTTTGTTTCAACATGACTTGTTTCCTTTTCTTTACCCTTCTTTTGTCCCACTTGGTAGTGATGCTTGGACTTTGTTCGTTCTTGGATGATGATGAGCTTGAAGCTTCCCTGTTGTGAGGGACAAAGGTGTCTTGAGATACTCTCAATGTGTCGCAATGTTGTGGATGACTATAATCAGTAGCTATAGTCACCTCTTGTCCATTTACTGGAAACTTTAGGAATTGATGGTATGTAGAAGGTATGGCTTGCATTTCATGAATCCAGGGTTGTCCTAAAAGTATGTTGTATGTTAACTCTCTTTCCAACACTTGACATGCTATATGCTTGATCATGGGTCCCACTTAAATAGGTAATACAATTAAACCTTGGGACGATCTTTCCTCCTCATCATATGCTTTGATGGTCATTTTCCTCCAAGCATCAATAGCGTCATCGGAATATCCTAGTGCACGGATTAATTTGAGGGTACAAATGTTCAGACCAGATCCCCCATCTATTAGAACTCTCTTAACACGATGATTATGGATACATACTTTGATATGCAATGTGGTGTAATGCGGATGATTTAATGAGACATCATCCTGTTCAGAGAATGATAGACGATGTAGGGTAGTCAGGTGTCCCACCATAGCTTGGAATTGACAAACATCCAGATTCTTTGGCACAGTTGTGACAACTAATGCTTGTTTCAGAACTTCCTTATGTGATGGTGACAACTTAAGAAGCTCCAATATTGATATTTTCACGAGGATAGTTTGAAATTGATCAATAATATTATAATGAGATTGAGGTGTAACCGTGCATTGAGATCCCACTCCTTTTAATATTACCTTGGCTTGCCCCCTAGTCATGATGTTTTCTGATTGATGTTCTTGATTTTCTCGGGGGGTGTTTTGCATTTGATTGATAACATCATAATGTGATGGAGGTGGAACCGCATGTGTAGAGCCAATTCCCTTTCACATTACTTTGGATTTTCCCCTAGTTAGTGCATTGGCGGGTTGATGTTCTTGATTTTCTCTGATTTTTAAGAAATTTATCTGATTATCAGAGCTTTGCGCACTTGGGAGTAAATCCAAAGAGGTAATGGTGTTGGTTTTGTTATCAACAATGTTATCATTAATTGCATGATCATGTTTGACTTCAGATAGACATAGGATTGTTGTGTCATAGACATGGTTAGCATGCTTTCCTTTACTGTTTGAGGATGATACACCTTTGTCATAATTGGGCAAAGGATCTTTGAAGGCCAAATGATCATTGTTATTTTGATGTCCTTCCACATACACTTTGTTGCTGTCCACCAAATCTTGTACTGCATGTTTCAATTCCATATAGTCATTGGTTTTGTGACCCTTATTGTTATGATAGTTGCAATAATCAACGTCATTCCACCATGACGGTTTGACTTTTGGGTCCCAGAATCTAGTTTCCCATGCAGTGAGAAGGCATCAGGTAACTAGTTCCTTCATTGCCGATTCCATTGATTGGCCCAAAGGTGTAAACCTTTGCCGATTTGACAGTTTTTGATATGACTATGGTTTTATGATTTCATTGTTTTGTATGGTATTTGACTTGACATTTTGTTCATTGTTCTGATTCTTTGATGTGGATGCGGTCAAATTAAAAACCGGTTTGATGTTTTGGGGATCATTTGTCATTTCGTTGATAGTTGTGTTGCGACTCTTTTGCCAGAATTTCGGTTTCTCATTGCTTGAGTATTGATTTGGGGAGTTACTTGTGTTTTTTGTTTTATCATTAAAATGTTTGATAACTCCTCTCTTGACTAATGCCTCTTTGATTTTAAGACCATTTTCAATCACTTTTTCAAATGTTGGAGGACATTGTAGTTCTAATCTATAACTCATTTCTTTCGTCAAATTTTCAATAAACAACTCCATCTTTTCTTCTTCAGGAATGGACCTTGGATACCTAGCGAACAAGTGTCGCCATCTTTGTAGGAAAGACAAGAACGTTTCTCCCTTGTTTTGTTTGAGATTGTAAATATCTTTGATTGTCACATCATGTTGGATGTTGAATGAGTATTGAGAGATAAATCTATTAATGAGTTCCTCAAAAGTTCTAATACCAAGTTTCAACTTTGAAAACCATTCCATACATGATCCTCCCAAACTCCTTGGGAATAGTCACATTAAATATGTCTCTTCTTGTGCAAACTCAAGACTCATCGTTTTGAATTCTCTAATGTGATCAATTGGATCTGTTCTCCCGTTATACTCATCGTATTTTGGGATCTCACAATGCCTTGGAAAAGGTATCAAGCCGACCATTGCGTTGAAAGGATAAGGACAAATGTCCTGTATCGCATATCTCTTGGTAGTCCCTTGCATCATATCTTGTATTTTCTGTTGTAATAGTTGCATTTGAGATGTTAAAGCGGCAACCGGATCTATTATTGGTGTAGGTTGTCGTATCTTAGTCTCATTCATTTCTGATGTTTCTTTCAAATGGTTTACATCAAAATATTTTTGAAGTTTTGCCCCTGATTCGGCTAACATTAAAAGATATTTTTCCATGTCTTGCTCTAGAATTTTTTTCATAAATATGTGAAACTTGGGATCTTGTTGAGCCGCTTGGATATCTTCCGGAGTTATTTCATTTTTATCGTTTCAGTTCAGATTATTCCAAGGATTTTCCTTTGCCATTTCTTATGATTTTAAAATTTCTTGTTCTAAGAATCTCTATTTTTGGGACCTAGTTAAGATTGGCATAAAAATTTTTGCCCTTTCTTCTGAAATGTTGATCTTATGTGTAGGATAGTGTCAATTTGAACCTTTTTAAATAAAGTCGAATAAGATGACTTATCTTATTGATGAGACAATATTTAAAAAAGTTAATCGCTATACTTGGTTTCGTGATGAAGGATGATAGTATCCTGATAAAGAAACTTTAGTATAGTAATTGATTATGTATTTGATTTCGACACTTATGATTTGCAAGATCTTGTTTCAATTGATAAGTTGGAAATTTGTATAAACCTTTCTAACTTTGATTCCTAGACAATGATTCTGATAGAAGAATTTTATTTTGATGAAAACTATGGATAAAATGACTAACTGATGGACTGGTAAAATTCTTGAACTCTCTATTTTAAAAGCGCTAAAATAGATACCAGAAGCGCTATTTCCCAGAAGCACTAGAATAGAGACCAGAAGCACTGAAACAGTGCTTGGAAGTGTTGTAGAAATTGATGAAAGTGCTATTATACTGAAAGTGTTGAAATATAGACCTGAAGCATTGAAAGATTTAATAAAAGTGTTGTTTTACCGAAAGCGCTAAAATATAGATTGTAAGTGCTGAAACAGTGCCCAAAAGCGCTATTTCCCAGAAGTGCTAAAACAGTGACCAGAAGCACTGAAACAGGTTTCCAGAATGCTTAAATCAAAAGTTCAATTTTCTCTATTGTAGAATCTGGTCTGGCCTTGTGGCATAATATATTAGAGACTGCGGAAGATATGAAGGATGAATTCGTTGACTACGGTTGTGGAATTGCGTGAGAGCTCTTCTTTGAAAGAAGGCTCGTGAATAGAGCAGTTCTACCGCGTAGTCTAAAGAGTGACCCCTAGCAAAATCGTGATAACGGTGAATGATGTTCTATGTTGTAAAAAGAGTTTTCGATTTTGATATAGAAAATGTTGCCTTCTCAATTTATTTCTATAACCGAGAGGTTGTTTGGGCCTTGTAACTTTGATTTTTTTCTTGACAAACGTGGTGGACTTCCACTTTCGCAGCATGGATTTCTTGATTTGTTTTGACTTGACATTCTCAGGATGATCTTTAATCTGATTTAAATGAATTTATGAAAACACGGCAAGCAATTTTGAATAAGTTTTTTAAAACTGAAAAGATTGTGTATATTCAAAAATCATGAATGATCTTTATTGATTTTGACAAGTTGTTTTAACAATTGTATACAAATCAAACAGACTCACACTTAAGGACAAGTAGGTCATCATTATTGTCACAGCCCACATCTTGCAATTACGTTGAATCACACAGCCGTGTCACCCCCTAAAGGGCACCCATGTTTTTGTCATTGCCAGGTGTGTACTCAAAGTGATGGAAGTGGATACCGAATCCCTTGAGCAAGCCGTCCTTGGTAATTATATGGTGAGTGTCTTGGGGGTAGATTCTTCCCTCCCCTTGCACCGTGAGTATGACAATGTATGGATACTGACTCGGCGGAAACTACTCTATGGTTCGTAGATAGGGTTTCGTTCAGTGTGGCAAATAGATAAACTCCCTCAGGAGACCTCCCAATCTTTAGAACAAAGATTTTGGGGATGGTTATCTTGCCTACTACCGTCAAGTTGGACTTTCATCAACAACTTGCATTTTTATTATAGTCGATTGGATAACCTGGCTTTGGTTGTTCCCACTTAGGTCATTCCCGTAGGGTGAGTACTTTTTCCCACTATGACAGGCCTGCTAAAGGATTTAATAAATCATAAATGACATGAAATAAAAGTAAATCTGGCACTTTGGTCACCCAATTAAGGGAAGAGCATAAGCCTAATCACCACAAGCACAACATATAAGTTTGTCTTGTTTTAAAAGCCCAATTTCTTTTTTTCTAATCTATGTGAAGGTGTTGCTTCACAGAAATCATGGTGTTCTTTTTAACTTCTACTATAAAAATGCAGTGACTATCCTAGGATTGATAGATTTGCTTTAAGAAAAACAAGGAAGTGACTATCCTAGATTGATCAATTTTATTCCAACTTTGAAATGACTATCCTAGATTGATCAATTTTAGAAAACTTGAAGTGACTATCCTAGATTGATCAATTTTATTCCAACTTTGGAAAAATTAAAATCTGGCCACGGATGCGTCAGATCCAGACTAACTTTTACAAAAGCACTAGAACATTACACCGAAGTGCCAAATACTTACCTAATGCGCTATTTCTCGAAAGTGCCAAAACAGGAACCCAATACGCCGAAGTTTGGCATGGAAGTGCTAAATTACCAGAAGCATTGAAATATGGACTGTAAGCACTGAAACAGGGACTGGAAGCACTAAAAATCAGAAGCGTTGAAATATGAACCAGAAGCGCCGAAACAGTGACTAGAAGCGTTGAAAACTGAAAGCGCTAAAACAACAACCAAAATCGCTAAATCTTTTAATGGAAGTGCTAAAATAAGAACACGTCGAAAAACCTGCATGACACTTTTCAGAAATAACATTTTGATAAAATTGGGGTTAATGCCCCATGGTGGGCGCCAAATTGTAAGTGGTGAAATAGTGAATAAGATCAAAAACACTTCTTAATACGACATTATATCAAAGATTAAACTAATTGAGTCAATTCAACAAAGTAATCAATTGAAAGCATCATATTACTCTCTATCTCCAAATATTTATTAAATCAAAATTGCTCTCAGATTGTTTAAGCAAAAAAGACTGTTAAAATGATAATTCAAAGAACAAGATGATGATAATGTAATGCTAAATGATAAATCAATTAAACTAGCATGATATTGATGTGAAACAGATAATTGCAGCTACAAGAGGCAGCCATGGTTGAAAACTGGATTGCTTGATGCTTGATGTATGGATTCCTACAGAGTAAGAGTGCAAAAGCTTGATTATCTAGATCCTTTCTTGGTTGAATGAGGCTTGTATTTATAGATTTCCTGGCTGTAGAAATGCATAGGGAAAGCTTTGAAAGGATTGGATTCAATCTAAAGAATTGAATGGTGAGAGATGGAGGAGATTGAGAGAAAGATGGAGATTGTCTCTACCCATGAAAACACCAAGCAAGAGAAGAGGAAGAATTGATGGAAGAGGATTGAGAGATCAAATTCCAAATTTGTCTCCAATTTGTCTCCAATTTGTTTCCAAAACTTCCCATGAAGTTTCAATCAATTAATTTGACAAATTTAGACATATATTAGACATAGGAAATCTAATTCATTTTTGAGGAAATGTAGATTGGAATATTCCTTATGCTCTAATTCAAATATTTTGATTTATTTAAATTAGGAAAAAGGGAGATAAATAATTTAATAAAATGAACCATAGGATAGTTGTTTATTAAATTAATCAGAGGAATATGGTAATTAATTAATAAAGTGTTTTGTCTTTAATTAATTAATTTAAGATGGATGTGATAGAATAAAATAGGGATTTGATAATTAAATCGAACAAAGTATTTAATTTTGTTTATTTAATTAAGATGAATTTAGATGTGAACTATATAAATAAATATTTCTATTTATTCGATAGTAGAGGAATTTAGGATAATTAATCAAATAATTTGTATTTAATTAATCGGATGCTCTAGACCATTTTTAGGTGTATACACATTCCAATCACCTCTCAATGGTGTCTAATCAGAATGATGTAGAGATAAAGTATTGGGGAAATGATCATTATCTTTTGTTTGTTTATTTGTTGGATGTTATTTTAATATAACTTGGTGATAATTTCTTTGGTAGGTGTGTATGGAGGGAGTTTTGGAAAACTTGTTGACTATTTCATTGATAGGTTGTGGCTTTCTATGTTTTGGTCCAATATTTTTGAAGCTTTTGAAGTACATCCTAGTGAGGTTTACGTATGTCAGGTGTGAAAAAGAATATTCCTATCTGTTTGTTGATTCAAAGTCCATCTCACTAGATACAATGTCATCTTGGTTGTTTGTACCTTGATGCATCGTATCTATGTATGTTATCAAATAAAAGGAAAGTTATACTCTTTACATCTCCAATCCCTGGATAAGAAATACACCATCATCATTCATCATCATATCTAATAAAGTCTCGATGACTTATAGAATTTTTGGACTTCTAAATCTCCTCATAATTAAGGGTTGATCCCTCTCATTATTCTATCTTCTTTCATGCTAACATGTTATCATTGCATTCACCAAAACATCAATGCATCCATCTTGTATTCATAAAATATCAGCATACTCATCCTGCATACTCATACATATCAACATAATAGGAAACCTCATCCATCTCACATGCATTGCATCATCAATTAAGTTGTTTAGGATAATATAATTTTTTTATTATCAGCATCTTAAAACCATCTCATTTGCATCATCATCATAATATAGATCTATTAGTCTAACCTTCTAATTTCACCATCTTGAACCTCTTTGTAATGAGCTCAACCTAAAATCAATTTTTTTGCCTGATCTCTTGAGGGGGTAGTGTGCCAGTGTACTTCCTTCTACTGGGGCAACAGTGGGGCATCAAAAAAAGAAAGAATTTTTTGAATTTTAATCTCAAAAATGTTATTCTTTGAACCAACGCAACTGGTACATTGCTTCAAAGAGGGGGAAAACATAGACACTCAAATAATTCTAACATTGTGCATCTAATTATGATTTAAACATCAATTTTTTCTATTAATCAGATAAATAAATTTATTCGATTAATTCACTAATGTTCATCAAATTTAACTAAATAAATCAAATTATTTAATTAAGTCCCATAAATTCCTCTCATTTGATTTAATAAATCAAATTGTTTTTAAATCAAATTTTACAAACCCCTAATCCCTTCAAGTTGATTAATTTTGGATCAATTAACTCCTAACCCTCATTACCCATCCTCTAGTTTTTGAATCAACCTTGGTCAAACTCAACCCCTGATTAACTAACCCCCTTGCACATGAAAACAATTTCTTTTAATTAGCTAATTACACTATTTTCCCTCAAAAAAGAATATTCTTTGGGAATATTCCTCAAATAACTCCACTTATTTGACTTTCTTACCCAAACATTAACTCCTCTTACACTCTCAACCATATGCCTTAATATCTCTTATATCCTCACCCACATCCTCTTATACTCTCAACCGTATGTAGTTATCTCTCTTACATCCCCTTAACTATGCACATTCCCCAAACTGTGCTCCATCCTCACCCACTAGACTTGTGACAAGTGGCACAATCTCATTGACTCTCCTTTAGTCCCACATTCCTCCTATATCTTCATTCTTCAACCCTTCAACCCTATTTATAGAGGGATTCTCTATAAAAAAATCATCCACAATCATATCCACAATCTCAAGCATTCCAACTATAAGAACACTCATCACTTGCATTTTCATCCCATCTTAGCTTGTTATTATTATCATTTTGCTTCACGCGTTCACCTTCCATCTTCATCACATTGGAATCTTCTCAATGGGGTGAGGAAGGGCATCCTTTCCACATCAAAGGAGCACCACTCCCACTATGGGATAGAGTTTGATCTTGATTTCATATGATTACATTTAGTTTCTTTGGTTCTATTTATCTTTTTTGAATATCTATCATGATTAAATATTTCATAGGGATGCTCTATTTGGTTTGCTTAACTTTATTTTTTAGACTACAGGAATTAGCTAGCATGACCCTCAATAAACTAGAGTGTGCTTGGTAAAAATTTTAATGTGACTGGAGGTGCTAGTGTGACACGTCCTCCAGTACCGCAAGGGTGGGGGAGACTAGACCTCGTTACCTTTCTTGCTTAATTTGACTAACAATGCTAATGTTTGTTTTTTTTTAGCAAATACAGAAAGAGCATCTATAAATTTAATTTAGGTTTTCTTATATCTAAATAATGGATCCAAACCCTCCACCTCCAACCACTCCAGTTCATAACCCCCCACCTACACCACTTGCATCTGATGGTGCTCACTTTCAAGAAAAAAATTATGTGAATGTTAGACCCATTTGGGATCAAGTTAATGCTATTTAGAATGAAGAATGTATTCCACCATATTTGAGGTGTTTTGCATCTATAGTACAAAATGTTGTTGATTATGTTAGGTTCATTGATGTGGAGTTAGACAAGAATCAACAATGGCTAGATGAGAGGAGACAGTCCCATTCTAAGAAGGAAAAAACAAAGAAATGAAGAGATGCAACAAAGAACTGCAAAACCTTATTAAGACAATGATCTTATTGAATTTTATTGAATTTTTTAGTTCACACTGACAATGATCTTATTTTTATAAAGCATCTGACCTTAGATGGATATTTTATAAAGAATTTGGTTTGATGGATAATATTTTTGTTGAACTTACGAATATAATAGTATAATGATGAGACATAAATTTAGTAATAAATATTTTATAATATATTAATTTAGTGTTTGTTCATATATAGTTTTCATATATAGTGTTTGTTCATGCATCATGGTTGAGTGATGTCTTATTTGTTGATCATGATTATTGTATAGAGTTCACATGAACAATCTAATAAACATGTATCTTGTTGTCTTGTAAGGATTTTTTTTAAGGTTGTTACAAGGTGTGTGCCCTTGGTCTCCTTGGTTGTTCAACATGGCACTCAGGATTCATGACATGGTTTAACCAAATCCCATGGATCTTAACTCTAGCTTGTATCAGGCATTGACAAGTTGATCTTTTGGTGCAACAACAAGGCCAAAAATTGGTATCAGAGTTGGTCACAGGTTCAAATCACTCGCTTGTGTTGGGGGGATTTTTGCAAGGTGTGCACCCTTGGTCTCCTTGGTTTTTCAACGTGGTGCTCAAGATTCATGACATAGTTTAACCACCTCCCGTGCATCTTAATGCTAACTTGTATTGGGAATTGATAGGTCAATCTTTTGGTGCAATGGCAAGGCCAACAAAGGTTGCATAATTTTCTTGCTTATGTATCATGGTTGAAAAATAATGATTCTTATTCATGATGATTTTATACCTTTTACATGAAGGATCTAGTGACATGTTATTAAGCTTGAAGGTTTTAATGGCATGAATGTTGAATTGAGTTGTAATGTTTTTTTAATTGTTGCATCACTTCTTATTCTAGATGGTCCCAACATGATAAAACACTCTTCCTATCAACTCCCTCTCTCTCCCTCTCTTCCTCTGTGTGTGTGTGTATCTCTCTCTCCCTCCCTCTCTCTATCTCAACTCTCTTTGTCTCTCTGTCTCTCTCTCTCTCTCCCTCTCAATTCTTTCTCTCTTTCTCTCTCTCCCTCTCTCTCTCAAGTCTCTCTCTTCCTCTCTCCCTCCCTCTCTCCCTCTCAAGTCTCTCTCTCTCCCTCCCTCTCAAGTATCTCTCTCCCTCGATACTCTCTCTCTCTCCCTCTCTCCCTCTCAAGTCTCTTGATCTATCTCCCTCTCCCTCTCTCCCTCCCTCTCTCTCTCTCCCACCCAATTCTCTCTCTCTATCACTCTCTCTTTCTCAAGACTCTCTCTCTCATTCTCTCCGTCTCAACTATCTCTCTCTACCTCTCCCTCTCCCTCTCTCTCTCTTAGGTTTTTCTCTCTTTCTCTCTCTCCTTCTCACTCTCGGCCCCCTCTCTCTCTCTCAAGTATCTCTCTCTAGGACCTCTCTCCTGTTGAACTCTCTCTCTCTCTATCCTTCTCTCCCTTTCCTTCTCTCCCTCTTCCTCTCAAGTCTTTCTCTCTCGCTATCTCCCTCTCAAGTATCTATCTCTCTCCCTCTCTCCCTCTTAACTCTATCTCCCCATACCTCTCTAATCTTTCACTCCATCTGAAGTCTTTCTCTCTCTCACTCTCTCTCTTGTGAATTGGCCACATATTTTTAAATATATAATATATACTATGTATTAAATATATCATATAATATATATAATATATATTACATAATATTAATTTAATATATAATAAATAATATATAATATATAGTATATATAATATACTATAAAAAACATATTTAGTATATTGTATATAATATTTAATATATAATATAATACATAATATATTATATATTATATATAATACATATTATATAATACATAATATTAAATATTATGTATTATAAACAATACAAGTAACGAATATTCATTTTGTAATGGATATTCATTCTGAAGGGATATCCATTTTTCCTAAAAAAATTAGTAGGCTTGGGATTTGGCTCAGGATTTGGTTCAAGATTATCTAACCTAGAAAGTTAACCCGAAAACCGTGTTTAGAAAATTTGCTTAGTTCTTTGAAGTTCTCCCTTGTGGCTGACAACATTTTTTAATCCAAATTTCATGAAACGAAAAGGGTTTATAGAAAAAAACTTCATCTTTCCACCAATATAAGTTATGTCTTATTTTTAATTTAATAAATAATTATTATTGATTTTCTACATACATTACATCTAAAGTCCCGATTGATAGGCTGATTGAAAAACTTCTGTAACTTTCAAACTACTTAGCATTTTTTGAACCTACAAGATGCATCACATTCTATAGGATAAAAAAAATGAATTTCATAAATTGTTGACCAAGTTATGGTGGTCAGACATAGACATTATAATAATTCTAAAATTTTCTAATAAAAAATCATAACTAATTATTTACATGGAAAAAAATTACAAAAAAAATGCGACACATCTAGGCATGTGTCCTCTACTTATATTGAAAGATTTAGAAAAAAAATATTAATTTTTTTCTTGTACTTAGGGTGTTCGTACATACACCTACTTCTTATCTTTTTCCTGAAAATTTAGTACCACTGCATTGAAATTTCAAATTTTCATGAAACAAATTTACTTTTTTTCCAAATAGGACTAATAGCCTCAAAAGTATAGTCAATTTTCTACAACATTTTTTAATAACCTATTCAAATTTTTATGTCAAGTTTCCTAACTTTTATTTTCTAAATTTTCATGTCCACTTAGAGGCTTAGTTTGGAACCCCATGATCCTTCACTAACCCTCTTTCCCATGTGTGCTATTGATTAAATATTGGCCTAGCCACAAAGCGTAAAACTTCCTATGCTTTCCTTTATCTTGTTCCCTAGCATTCCACATCAATACCATGTTTCCCATTTCAAATTTCATGTGGGAACTCTTCTTGTCATGAAGGCTCTTAACATGCAACTAAATTTTAATAATCTTTTGTTGTGCATCCCTTCCTGTTTCATCTAGTTTAGTCAAGTGATTAATTATATTTTTCATGAAATCATAGATATCCACATGATACTCTTGAATAAAAATGTACATTGACATCAATTTAATGATAATCATCCAAACCTTCATACCATAGACCAAATAAAATGATGCATATACAATTGACTTCTTCACTATCACTTGATCTGCTCATAATGACAACTTCAATTTAGAATCCTTGGATTTCTTATTCTTCTCAATCATTATTTTGATAATCTTCATCAAAAATTTATTGCTAGATTCAGCTTAGCCATTTCCATGTGGATGATATGGGGAGGAATATAAGATTGATATCCCATATTGGTTGTAGAAGTTTGTGAACTACTTTTATTTGAAGCACATGAGATTATTAGATATAACCTTCTCAGGTACTCCAAATCTGGTCAAGATGTTGTTCATAAAAAAATCAACCACTAATTGATTGGTGGCTTTCCTTGTAGGAACAACTTCAACCAACTTGGTGAAGTAATCAGTTGCAAGTAAAATCCAACTATGTCCTCCACTAGAATTTTCACTTATCTCACAAATAAAGTGTATTTTGCATTGTTGAAAAGGAGCTTGAGTTGTCATTGGTCTAAGAGGCAAGTTCCTAGAAAACCTCATCTTTCTTTCAAATATTTGACATGCATCACATTTCTTAACCAATGTAGGAGCATTCTTAAATATAGTTCAGGCCACCAATACCCAACTCTCAATACATTATGAGTATTTTTCTTGGCCATATAATGACCTCCACATACACCATTGTGCATTTCATCTAAAATATTCAATGCCTACTCTTCATCCACACACCTAAGTAGCACACCATCGGGATTCTTGCACCATAACTCGCAGTCAATTATGACATACTTAATAGCCTATAACTTCAATTTCCTCTTTTGATTATCATTCATTCCTTTCGGACAATACATAGTCTACAAATAAAACATAATATTTTTGTACCAATCATTATTCATCATATTGCAAGTGAAAATAGTCTAATATCCATCAATATTATTTATTTGGTTGGCTTCCAATTTTTTTTGCTATCAACCTTGACAACCCTTGTTCTCTCACCAATTTTTTAATGAGAATATCTATATTAAACACTTTCATACTATTTATCCACTTGCATCTACTTCTAGTCACTTCTTGTTGTGTAAATATATCCTTCACTAATGTAGTAGGAACATATGCAACAATTTTTGCACCAACCAAGTAAGACCTAAAATTATTCACTACCTTCACTAGAGAACAAGATTGATTTTCTATCATATCATATTTTAATTTAGCAGATTGTAAGAACTTACTAAATAATTCTATTGGCTATTCATATCCTTCCCCATTTTTCTACAACAATACAACAACAATAGTGTGAAAACGAACAAAGGAGAATAAGTAGAAAGTATTTTTAAAATCTAGAGACTTAAGAATTGTTGCCTCCTTAATTTCGTATTTTATACTTATGAAAGCCTTGGTTGGCTCATCACCCCATGCTATAGTTTATCCTTTCTTTATCATTTTTAAAATGGGCCTTGTGGCTTCTATAAAATTAGTGATAAACCTCCTTAAGAAGTTAACTTTCCTAAAGAATGAATAAATTATTTTCACACTCTTTAGTTGAGGTATTTTATAAATTGTAGCCACTCTCTTAGGATCTATCCTAACACCTTCCTTTGAAACTATGTTCCCTATAATTTTCCCCTCAGTCACCCCAAAAGGAACATTGATGTCAGAGTGTCTAGTGGTGCAGGGCAATCTTGTATTGCCCAAAAAAAAAAAAAATCTTTATTTTTTTAGTTGGTTTGAGTTCCATGATGGAGCTTGAAAAGTGGTTGAATTGACCTATAATGGGTTTGGGAATTGTAGAACTCATTGAGATCTTTCCAATGATATGTAATAATAGAAAATTGGACACCCAGATCAAAAGTTATGGCCATGCAAAGTTGGTCCTCTAAAAAGTGAAATTCATTAAAAATTTCTTCCTAGGCCAGAAATCAAATGGCAAGACTTTTGGCACCAAAACAAAATGGAAAGTTGAAATTTCTAGATCATTCTAGGGCAGTTATTTCATAAAATAAAAGGGTTAAGTGGGGGTTTTAGAAGGTGGCTCCATTAGTGAATATTGTGGCTTCGAATAATAGTTTTCTTTCAGAGTTGATTTTGTTGTAATGAATCAACCCCATGAGGTTGTACCATGTAAGTTTTGAATCTATAATTCCATTTATTTTTTTAAAATTGAAAGTGAGTTATTCTATGTCTTGCATTTTTTGTGTTGGTATCTATTGTTGTATTTTGTGTGGTTTGGGCAGTGTAGCCCTCATCAAGTGGTTTCAAAGCTAGAGTTATTGAGTGTGTAGATAGATCACCAAATGTGAGGTAGCTTACACTAGGACTTGTGATTGTGGGTCTGTGAGAAAATATGCCTCCACAAAGAAACCATGGTCGAAGAAATGTTGGGGTAATAGAAGAGGGTTTTAGAGCCCTCTAGAGATAAGTTCAAGCACTGGAAGAGGAGTTGATGTCAAAAGAGATGAAAGTGAGGATGATGCTAAAGGTGAGGATCCATTCTAAGAGGAATCACAGGATGCCATGGATCCTAGAGAAGTTAGATTAAGGGGCCATTTCCAAGATTGGAAAGAGGCCAAAGATAGAATTTTCTAATTCTTTTGGAAACCTAAATCCAGAGGAGGTGATTGACTAGATCAATGATATAGAAGAATATTTTGAGTATAAGGAAATAGAAGACCCAGATAGGGTCAAATTTGAAAAGGCTAAATTAAAAGGCCATGACAACATATGGTGGAAAGAAGTCCAGTTGGAACGAAATAGAAGAGAAAAAAAGAAAATAACAAGATGGGATCGAATGGTGGAAAAATTGAAGAAATGGTTCATTCCTGGGGACTATTAGTTGGATTTATTGAAAAAGATGCAAGGGTTGAAACAAGAAAGAAAATATGTTAAGGAGTATACAGAATAATTCTAGTGAGTCTTGATTAGAATGGGTCATTCTAAAGCTAACAAGGAGAAAGCTTCCCATTACATAAATGGGTTTTAGACAAGCATTCACAAAGAGTTGAGTCTGGTAAGAATGTCCACCATTGAAGATGCATATCAGTTTGCTTTGAAGGTAGAAGAAAAGTTAAACAAAAGGTTTAAAATAAAGCAAAGAGGTGGATGTCATGGTCGAAATGTAGATCAAAAGAAAGGCGAAGGATCCAATAGAAACCATAACTAGAATGGAGATAACACCTATCATCCTCGTGATCAAAATAATGGAGACCAAAGAGGAAGAGGAAGATTTGGACAAGGACTAAGGAGAGGAGGCATTCATGGAACCTGTTTCCAATGTGGACAAGAAGGGCATAGGGCATATGAGTGTCCTCAACATCAAGGAAGGACAAATAGAAGACCTGAGGGTAATGCACGAGTTGCACAATGTAGATGAAGATGTTGAGTCTTCACATTCTGAGGATGCACAAAGAGGAGAGGTTCTTGTTACTAGAAGAGCCTTGTTGAATGAGCAGAAAGAGCCAACTCAAAGGAAAAAAAAAAATTGCACCAAATGTAAGTGTGAAGGTAAAGTTTCCAATGTTATTATTGGTGGAGGTAGTACTAATAACCTTATTTCAGAAGAGATGGTTAGTAAGTGGTGGTAGGAGAGAAGAAGGCATCCAAATCCATAGCTAATTGTTTGGTTGTAGAAGGACCATACCACTTTGGTAAGTGAACAATGTCTGGTAAAGTTCAAGATTGGAAATTACCATGATGAGGTATTGTGTGATATTAATCCTATGGATTTTTGTCATTTGTTGTTAGGTAGACCATTAAAGATTGATCGATGAGTAGTACATGATAGAAATGACAACACCTATTCTTTGAAAATGGATAGGGTTCATCATAAGTTGAAGCCCTTGGAAGAGGTAGAGGAAAAGGTATGTAGTAATGCAATAATTTTTTTGGTTTATGGGAGAAATTTCTTAGAAGGTATGAGGCATGAGCATATGTGTTTTGCATTGATCCCTAGAGTTGATAAAGAAGATAATACTGAGGCACTTGTAGATGTTTCAGATTTGTTAAATGAGCTTCAAGCTATTATTTTTGATAATTTTCCTGAAATATTTCCTCCAATAAGAAAGATTAGTCATCAAATGGACCTGATTCTTGGAGCCAATTTTCCTAATAAGGCATCTCATCGTATGACTCCAGAAGAGAGTGAAGATTTGTTGTGAAAGGGATTGATTAGAGAGATTTTGATTCAATTTGCAATACCTACAGTACTAGCACCAAAGAAGGATGGTGAATAGTGGATGTGTATAGATTCTAGAGCCATGAAAAAGATCACCATCAAGTATAGATTTCCCTTGCTGAGAATGGATGAGATTATGGATTGTTTGATTGGAGCTAAGTACTTCATGAAGATAGATTTGAAGAGAGGATATCACCAAATCCATATTAGAGAAGGAGATGAATGGAAGACAACCTTGAAAACAAAGGAGGGCTTGTACGAGTGGTTAGTCATTCCTTTTGGGCTAACTAATTCACCGACCACATTTATGCAACTTATGAATGAGGTATTGAAAGAATTTTTAGGAAAATATGTTATTGTTTATTTGAGTGATATTTTGATTTTTAGTAAGACATTGGAGGAGGACTTGATGCATATCCAAATATTTTTTTATAAGCTAAGGGAGGAGAAATTGTTGATTAATTTTAAGAAATGTAGTTTATTGAAGAGACAACTGGTGTATTTGGGATTTTTTGTCTCAGTAGTCAGTCTTAAAATGGATCCATAGAAGGTGAGAGCTATTATTGAATGGCCTACTCCAAGGATTGTTTCAGATAAAATATCGTTTCATGGTCTAGCAAGTTTTTACAGAAAGTTTATTAAGAATTTTAGTAGTATTTGTGCACCTCTAACTAAAGCAATGAGAGGGGATAGAAAATAATTTAAGTGGAATACAGTAGCAGCCAAAATTTTTGATATCTTGAAGAAGAAAGTTATAGAGCAACCTATTTTGGCACTTACAAATTTCAATAAGTTCTTTGAGGTAGACTATGATGCTAGTGGCACTATCATATGAGCTATTTTGAGTTAAGAAGGTAAGTTGGTTTTCTATTTCAGTGAGAAGTTGAATGATGCTAAGAAGAAATATTATGTCTATGATTAGGAGTTTTATGCTATAGTTTAGGCTTTGAAGAAATGGAGACACTATTTTTTGCTAAAAGAAATTTTTTTATATACTAATCACTAGGCTTTGCAGTATGCCAATAGTCAAGGAAAGTTAAAGCAAAGGAACTTAAAATGGGTTGTGTTTTTGTAGAGTTATTATTTTTATTTGAAGTATAGGAGTGGAAGGTCAAACAGAGTTGTAGATGCCTTAAGTAGAAAGAAAAATTTGTTGATAAAGATGAATATAGAAGTTTTTGGGTTCAATGAACTCAAGATTTTGTATCCTAAAGATCCAGACTTTGCAAAAGATTGGAAGGCTTGTTTGGAACCTATTACATTGGATAGGATGTGATGGTTAGATTTCTTAATCCAAGATGGGATGTTTTTTAGAGGAAGACAATTTTTCATTCCAAGGAGTTCTATGAGAGAGAATATAATCAAGGAGAAGCATAGTGGAGGATTGGTTGGAAATTTCAATTGAGATAAGACTATTTCTCTGGTGAGTGAGAATTATTATTGGCCATAGTTACAACAAGATGTGAATTTTTTTGTACAAACTTGCAAAGTATGTCAAATGGCAAAAGGGACAAGTTAGAAAACTAGATTGTATCATCCATTACCTACGACTGAGAGGCCATGGGAGGATATTAGTATGGATTTTGTTCTTGGCTTCGCAAGGACATAGAGAGGGCATGATTCCATATTTTTGGTGGTGGATAGATTTTCAAATATGGAACATTTCATTCTGTGTCATAAGACTAGTGATTTTGTTCATATTGTAGAGGTTTTTTTAGAGAGGTGGTGAGACTACATGGTCTACCAAAGAGTATAGTTTCAGACAAAGATACCACATTTGGGGATTATTTCTAGAGGAAATTATGGAGGAGGTTTAAGACAAATTTGAATTTTAGTTGTGCACACCATCCATAAACTAATGGAAAAACATAGTTGGTGAATAGGAGTTTGGGTAACTTGTTAAGATGCTGAGTAGGAGATAAGCCCAAGGGATGGGATTTGATTATGCCATAGGAAAAAATTTCTTACAATAATTTTGTCAATAGGAGAACTAGTAAATCACCATTCTAGATTGTGTGTGGGAGTAGTCCAAGATCTTCTTCTAAACTGAGAAATATGGACAAGGGAGAGAAGAGTAATGTTGAGGCTGAAAATTTTGCGGAGAACCTAAATAATTTGCATGAAGAAGTGAAGAAACATATCAATAAGATGAAAACACAATATAAGGCCAAGGCAGATCAAAAAAGGAGGCATAAGGAGTTACAAGTAGGAGATGAAGTCATGGTGCATTTGCAAAATGGGAGGCTTCCTCTTGGTACATACAAGTTAAAGATGAAGAATTTTTGATGATGCAAGATTCAGAAGAAGCATGATTCAGGAAATGCATATGAGGTAGAGTTTCCAAATGAAATTCATATTTCACCCATGTTTAACATTTCATATTTAGCAAAATATCATGAAGGAGGAATTAATGAAGAAACAATAGAAGAACAATGGAGTATTCCTGCACCTACTTCAAAAAAGGAGGAGATAGTAGAAATCTTAGATAGTCGTGTTGGTAGAAGTACAAGGAACACACAGAATGAAGAATATATAGTCAAATGGAAAGGAAATCATGTTCAAGATTCATCATGGTTGTCTAAGGTTGAGGTTAACTGTCTTGGTTTCCCTCTAACTGTTAAGAAGTGATCGGGTCAATTTTTAAATTACCCTCGGTGTTTGATGCAGGGGCATCCAACAGTGCAAAGCAATCTTCCATCACCCAAAAAAAATGTTTTCTTTATTTTATTTATTTGCTTTGAGTTCCATGATTGCACTTAAGGGTCATAAGACAGCCAGGAGTCAAAAATAGTGAAACATAGTCACTTACTATTTTTAGTAAGTTAGCCTAAATGGGCTCATATGGACGAGAAAAATATACTCGAAGGAGTAGAGTTGAAAAAAAATTTTGGTTGCGAAATAATCGCCTCAATACTATGAACGGTTTGAGAGAAATTAAAGTTTTTGTCTCAGGAAATTTCTCCAATGCAACTTCAAATTCAAATATAAAAATTTGGAGGCCCTGACTTAGCTTGCAAAGTGGCCAAACTGACCTACGATAGGTTCATGCTTTTTATATCTCGTCAAGAGCTTTCCAACAATATGCAATAATAGAAAATGAGAAACTAGATCAAAATTTATGGCCCCATGAAGCTGGTCCTCTAAAATGTAAATTTCATTAAAAATTTCTTCCTAGGCTAGAAATCAAATGGCGAGACTTTTCGCACCAAAACAAAAGGGAAAGTTGAAATTTCTAGAACATTCTAGGGTGGTTATTGGGTAAATAAAAGGGCTACTTTGGGGTTATAGAATATGGCTCCATTAGTGTAGATTGTGGCTCTTAATAATAGTCTTCTTTTAGAGTTGATTTTGTTGTAATGAATCAATCCTTTGAGGTTGTTGCATGTATGTTTTGAATCTGTAATTCCATTTTATTTTTTAAATAATTGAAATTGAGTTTTTTTATGTCTCTCATTTTCTATGTTGGTATCTATTGTTGTATTTTTTATGGTTTGGGCGGTGTAGCCCTCATCACACATTTATTTGGATTTAGTGAGATGCCATATTCTAAGGCTCTAGAAAATATTTTTCAAAGTGCATGCAATTATATTCTTCCTTCATTTAATATCTAGTCAAGTTGTCTTAATACACAACCATAAAAATATTTGTGAAGTCAAAAAAAGCTACATCCATAGCCCTTTCAAAAATTTCACCAATATTTGTTAGGAAAAATGGAATCCTAACATATACATAGGTTCTCCAAGGAGTGGTAAATACACCCTTATATTTTTTTGATTACTCGACCTTTACCTAATTGTAGCCTGAGAAAACATCCATCATTAACATTAGCTCACAACTAGTTACCTTTTGAAGTAATACCTCCATACTGCGCAATGGGTAGTTATCTTTCAATAATGATATGTTGAGATTCTTGAAGTTAACACACAACTTGATATCACCATTCTTGTTTCTTACTAGCACAATGATAGAAACCCTTGTTGAGTGTCTAATGGGTTTGATGATTCACCTGTCTCTAAATTTCATAAGTTCCTCTTGCAATTTAGGTGCTAGTGTTGGATTGATTGGTCTTTTCATCAATCTAAAAGGCTTGGCATCTAATTTTAGTGGTATTTCATGATAAAATAATCTTCTTTGTAATCTTTTAGGTCATCATATAACTAAGAAAAGAAATTTTTATTTTTTCTCAACAAAGCAATGGATATTGATTTAACTTTGGGATTCATCTTCTTCCCAACATACACCTTTTTAAATTTATTTTCTATCCCTAAATTGACTTCGTCTAAATCATCTTGTTGAGTTACAATCAGTTTGATGTTTCTCTTATTTGGGATATCAAACAATCTCTCTAATTATACAAGACCTTTGGGAATCTTATTTATTTCCAACTGAATCACTTCATTCCCAAGCATTGTATCCTTCCCATCAATAACCTCTATAAAAAATCTAAAGTCTACCTCCTAGCTCTCATACTGATCAATACACTATAATAACTTTAATATATCATCAGAATCATTAAATACTTGACAGTTTAGGATATTTTCAAGAACTGGAGGCCTTGTTTGCACCTTAACTTTTGAGATGCTAGTGTATGTCATATCATCCAACCAAGCTCAATGCAATATTAGCTAATAAATCAGCCATTCCATTTTTTATCCTCTCTACCCAATCAATTCCAAAGGTATCAAATGTGTCAACTATATCCCAGACAACATTCTTATACTATTTTAATCTTTTATTTTTAGATATAAATAAGATTTTACCTAGGATATAACTAATTCAAAATCTCCAAAAACCCAAATCTTCTTGATATTATGTGTATATTCCATATTTATCCCTAATAATAAACCCTCATACATTGCAACACTATTTGTGCAAACAAATTTTTAATGAGAATGATAAATTGAAGGTTTTACCATTAAGTGATATGAATATTACTCGTACACCTAATCCTTCTTTAGAGAAAGCATCATCAAAGTACATAGTCCATACTCCATTTTCATCAGCTCAAGGTTTAACTTTAAATTTTCCAAAGGTCTGGGTTTCTTCTCTTCTTCTTCTTCTAGTGGCTATTCAACCCTAAATTTATCCATGCCTAAATCCAAAAAGTGAATGTTTTCTTCATGTTCTATTTCCTTAATTAAATATGTTGATCTTGGTTTTGTGAACAACTTCACTTATTTTCCATCAATGGGGATTGTTGCATAGGACATTTGGTTGCATATTGCCTCCAATAGTAGCAGGCCATCTTCTACAAAAGGAATCCCATATGTGGGAGGGATGTCCACCATAGTTATACACATCAAAAATTCCTTATCTAGATATGATGCAAACCAATAAAGCACTTCATCTATGATTCATGTTACAAGAACTTCTCTAGAGTCTATGGAATAAACTTTCTTATATTCTTTGGTAATTTTAAGTTCTACTTGCATCATCCTAACTGGCATGATATTAGAAGATTCTCATGAACCAGTCATACAATTTTTTACTAACTTATCATCAATAATTAGAGTCACATAGAAAGGGTCCACCTGATTAGGGCATGTTGTGAGCGTGGAACCCAAAAATACTTGAGGGGAATCATTACTGGTCTTCCCGACCTCTTCTTTTAGCTTCATTTGAATCATTTTAGGTTGAAGAACCACCTTCTTCTCATTAAAGGCTCTAGTTTCACCAGTGATAATGGAAAATTCCTTGTCTTTATGCTCCTCAATCCTCATCATCTCGAGGATATGGTCTGATACCTATTCCTATGACAATAATTGGAACATAATAACTAGGTCAAATTTGGGTACATCATATGTTGTTATAGGGCCCTATTTAGATTGGCCTTTTTTTTATCAAATGCTTCTTCACCTTTATTTTCATTCTTTTCTTTTCATCAACCTTCATCTTTTGGCACTTGGCTTGAATTAATGGGGAACCACTTGTTCATCCATGTGCACTACTCTAGATTTCCTTTCACATACTTTGGTGTTTTTCTCCTTAGGATTCTCCTTTTTCTTGTATTTTTGACACTGCTTATCTTTTTTATGTGGCTTGATAAATACATTTCCCACTTTACCTTGATCATTATTCACAGTCCTATTTCTCAAGTGGTAATTTATTTCAAACTGAGCAATGATAGCAATAACTAATTCCTTGATCTCTTCACTTGATGGTCTCCTTAAGGTCACATCAACATATTATATTTCAATGGCACTCACAATGTAATTGTCTTCATCATCTTCCTTATAGAATACTTGATGATGGTATGAATTTTCTATATTCCTTAATTTTCTACATCAACCTCATTGGAATCTTCACCAAAGGAACATTCTTCATTAGCAAACAACATGTTGATCTCCCCATCTTGATCATGAGGCAAATCACAATCACCACATGCATTTTTATCTTCTTCTAAAGACAATGCTAATACACATTTGTGAGGTGAATGACATAGTTGGCATGCTAATACACCATGGTTTTTCTTGCTTTATACATTTTTCTAATTATCAAATACTAGCTTACCATCATGCTAGTTTGTATTATAAGGTTGATCATGTAGTCTCAGTGGCCTTCCATTTTTTTGAAAACCTTGCTTCTCATTTTCCAATCCGTTTTCATTCTTGGCAATCTTGTAACTATGTTTTGTGTGTGAAAATATGTGGATTAATAAGATAAACTAACACACCAATGAAACATTAGATCAAAGGAAACTAATTAAAAAGATCAAAAAAACTCTAAATAATAGCAACTCCTTCAAATGCGTCCCATTGTCCTCTATCTCCAAGGATTTGATGCAAGTTACATGCTCTCAGTTGGTGTAAGAAACAACTTGTTGGAATGACAACTTAGGATAATGAGATTTATGCAACATGCATGTTTATTTGCTAAATGATTGAAGCTATGATATGAAAACTAAGATGCTATGAACTCAAAATGCTAAAATGTTGATTCGAATGCAACTATAGTAACTACGCTAAATTCAAAAAATCTAGGATCCTTTCCAACTCACAAGAGGGTTGTATTTATAGATTTTTGGAGGCAAGAATCTAGTTGGCAAAGATCAAAGGTGAAATTCGAACCTGTCAAGATGAATGGTGAAAGATTTTGGAAGTTGAGAGAAAGATGGACAATGTTTTCAATCCACAAAACCATCCTCATTAAAAAATGGAGAAAAATATGCCATTTGTCATTTCATTTATGAAAATTGGTTGAAAGTTGAGGATAATTCTTAATTAAATAAATGAATTTATTTAATTACATGTGACAATGAATTAATAAGCTTCCATAATTAAATAATTAATATTTAATTATGTGTGAGAGATGAAAAATGAAGGTAATTGAGATGAGGAAAGTTTCTAATTAAATATTTAGAATATTTAATTAAATGTGAAGTGAAGTGAAGAATGAATTAGAAGAATATTCCACCATTTGAAAAATCAAATTTAGAATCATGATAATTAATATAAATAAATAATGAAATTTATTTAATTTAATTAAGAGGAAGATAGCCATAATTAAATAAACTTATTTATTTAATTAAATTAGAAGAATTAGAAAAATGAATATAAATAAATAATTAAATTTATATATATGTAGATGACTTTCAGAATATTAGTTAAAGAACTCATATTTAATTATTTAACAGGTTTGATTAACTGTGACCATTTTTAGATGTATACATTTTCCCCTCTTTGAAGTGATGTGTTTTACGCATTGCTTCAAAGAATTTTTTAGATAACGAAAATTTGCCCCTGATTTTGAAAATTGACTGATGATGCTATATGCCCTCTCAGGAGATAAATTGCGTAATTTGAATGATGATGATGATGATGAAAGAATTGAGATGATTTTTGGAGAGAATTCGTTGATTTATCTCTCAAAGTAGCGTGTTGCATGGTAAAAATTGTTAGTGTAATTAATATTTAATTACACTTGCATAACTTTTCTTAGGTTTTGCTTAGGTAATAATTAGTTTAATTATTTAATAAGTAAGCTTTATTTAGTTGAGCCATTTTTAGGTCAACATTAGGGTTGCATACTTTGCTTTTATAAAGCAAATCATCTCATTGTAACATTAGAATTCCTGAATATATCATTTTGCACATTTGCATGCAAAGCTCTGTTTTTTTATGTTTTCTCTTCTATGGAAGGTGTTTAGGTTTGCATGTCTGATCTAGGGTTTCTAACATGGTATCAGAGCCTTGACATGCAGCCCCTTCTCAAATTCTAGAGAAAATCATTGCAGAGTTCGTTCAGGGTTCCTTGAGGATTTTATGCCTTGAGTTCATTTATGTAGCATCTTGGATCAGATCAAGCCTCACCATTGGATTCAGAGTGCTGGAAAAAGTCAGGTTTGGCTTTTATTTTGCATATTTTGGTCATCATTTGCCAGATCTGTGAGGGTTTCATGGTTGCTGATTTTTTGGAAGCTCTGGAGGTGGCCTTTTTTTGAAGCATTTTGAACAGAAACGGAGGTCACCATTGTGTTCCCATCGGCCAAAAACCCTAAGATCGCCTTTCATTTCATCAATTTTGGCGAAGTTGATCTGGAAGGCAAATTTTTTTTGACACATTCTGAGGTAATTTTTTTCACGCAGATCGAAAAAAAAAAAAAGGAAATGCACTTTAGTTTTCGTGCCGCCCGCATAAATGAAGGGTGCCACCAGCACGCCACTCGACGGCCACCAAGAGCGACGACCCCCAGGCGGCGCCACCTATTTCCACCACCGACCGCCAGTTTGCAGCCCCCGCGGGCCCAGTCAAAACAGGCCACGGTCACATGGGGGACTGGGTGCTATGCGCCCAGCCCCCAGCCGGCCTCTGAACACCCCGCGCATTCACATGGGCGACCAGGGGCTCTGCCCCAGTCCCCTATCCATCAGCCCCTGTTCGCATGCAGGACCACGGGCCGAAACTTTTTTAGCCCCCTGGGCTACCTGCAGGCCTTATTGGCCATTCTGGAGCACTTTCACAAAATCGGGCATAACTTTTGCATACGGAGTCGATTTTTCACGAACGAGATACCGTTGGAAAGATGATTCTGACTCCGTTTTGTTAGTGAAGGTTATTTTTTTTGATGATGCTCCAGATTTATTTTGCAGGTCCTTGAACTCAGAACTTCTATTTTTCACTCTAGAGGGCATATCTTTTGACTCGGTGACCCTTTTTTTGCCATTCTTGCAGAATTGGAAAGCTGGTTCAGTACTCTACACAGAGCTAAGGTCTTTTTCTATTTTGTGTTTATGCATGTTTAGGAATTCTCTCCTTTTGTAGTCATTGGGGATTGTAATAAATGAACTGATATAAAGTTCCTTCGGGGGGGTTTCTTGCATAATAATCTGATTAGAGTGTGCATTCACTTTGATCTTCATTGTGTTTTGATGACAACTCGCATGGGTTGTAATCTAGTTTCTTAGTTTCTTTTGGCCACTATTTTTTCTTAGCTTGACACATACCAGATTCATTTTGGTTCACAATTTAGATTGAGAGCCTATGGTTAGTGATTCGCATCGGATCCATCTCAGTTTGAGGGCCACTAAATTTGTGGTTATTGTTTCGGAGTCTGTATGGTACTTGTTCCCATGGAAGAGTTTCAGTCTTAGTTTGGCATCGGCATCGAGATTCACGGTTTCCAGATTCTGTCATCATATCATCTACTTTTGCTCTATGGATTCCAGGGTTGTTCTAGTTTGGTGTTTTTGAGTGTTCTGTGGCATCAGGTCTGCTGTCACATTATTATGATTCTGATATGGTTTCTTGTAGACAGAAGTATCTTTCCTTGCTTGCCAGATTGCAGTTCCAGTGTTACTCCACAGTGTTCTTCCAAGGCTTCTTTGCAACAGTCATCTCATTGTAGGGGGGTTGTCCCACTGGGTTTTCCTTCTCTACCTCATTATTGCATTTGTACATGGGTACCTGATCAAGCCTTGTTGTCGGGACCCATTCATGCTTTCTTGCATTCATCTTAGTTTTAGGTGCATGCTTATTTAGTCTCCCTAAGTTGCACTTATGGGGGGGTGTTAGTGTAATTAATATTTAATTACACTTGCATAACTTTACTTAGGTTTTGCTTAGGTAATAATTATTTTACTTATTTAATAAGTAAGCTTTATTTATTTGAGCTATTTTTAGGTCAACATTAGGGTTGCATACTTTGCTTTTATAAAGCAAATCATCTCATTGTAACATTAGAATTCCTGAATATATCATTTTTCACATTCGCATGCAAAGCTCTAGTTTTTTATGTTTTCTCTTATGTGGAAAGTGTTTAGGTTTGCATGTCTGATCTAGGGTTTCTAACAAAAATAAAAATAACTTCCCTTTTTTACCCCCTTAAAAGGTGGAAAAGGTAAAAAGTTATTGTCATTTGAACAGTAGCCTTTTGTAGTTTCCAGAGCTCTGAGAGAGATTTTCCAAATGCTGATCCAGTATGAGAGCCACCGATTCAAGCAAGCCTGTCGTCATCAAAGACCCACAACGTATGGACCTCTGGTAAGATTGTTTGATCCTCCTTTGTGAATTTTTAACAAATTTTTGATGAGTTTTTCATTTTCTTGAATTTTTGAGTTTCTGCTTTAGCGCATAGGATGTTGATTTAGCACATGTGAGCCTTAGATTATTGCATAGGATAGCTAGAATAGTGCATCCAACTTGGTGCATTGATGAGTTGTTTTAGCGTATAGATGAATAGTTTAGCACATACGCTAAAATGGCGCATATGATTGATAGAATAGCACATACGATGCTCAAATAGTGAATACACTAGAATAGCACAGACACTAGATAGATTAGCATATACCACTGATAAAGTAGCACATATATGAATTAGCACATACAATCTCTTTTTTAACGCATCCATGGATAAGGTAGTGCATTGATGATTTAGCGCATCCATAAATTTTTTCTGATTTTTTAATTTTGAGATTGATTTGATGCTTGCTTGATGATTTTTGTTGTATTAGACAACTGATGTGATGATTTTGAATAACACCAAGGATAGATTAACTTGATTTTGGTGATGATCTGATAAATTTTTCTTCACGCTTGAAGAACAAATAGTAAAATGATTCTAATAAATTTTCTTTCACAATTGAAAAACAAATAGTAAAAATGATGTTGATGTTGAGCCGACTAGCTGTTAAATTTGTTTCCATGTTTGATGAAAAAAAAATAGTAGATTTTGATAAATTTGTCTTCCTGCTTGAAGAAAAAATAGTAATGATATGTTGCTGATGTTGATATGATTATCTTGCTTGATTGACATGATTTTCTTGATAATTTTGATATTTCTTGCTAATAATTTGATCTTGATGCATTTTATGTTATAGGAGGATTTTATATCCTCCAGATCAGAGAGAGATTTCCCCATACATGGGAAATGATTCCCAGACTATCTCAGCCAGAGATAGGGATTATTGTTAGATATGAGTTGAGTTCCCTTCTCAGGATCCTGTAGTATAGGATCAATAGGGCACTGTTGACTGCATTAGTCGAGAGATGGCATAGTGAGCATAATACTTTTCAGTTGCTAACTAGAGATATTACTGTTACACCTGAGGATGTGTACAAGATTCTAGGCATCCCGGTAGTTGGTGAGCTTGTGATTTATGATCAAGAGAAGATTGGAGGTACAGATGCCTTATGGAGAGTCTTCCAAAATCCTCATCTTGGTGGTTATGAGGTTGCATGGAGAGACATGGTATAGAGTTATGGCCCACTTCCATCAGTTCGAGTAGGTTTCATTGTTGGCTTCCTTTGTCCTGATCGCAGGTCAAAGGAACTATCAGTAGGCTAGGGTCAGATTTTGGAGGACATGATCCTCCATCATACTAGATATTCTTGGGGATCTTGCATGCTTTCCCATCTAACCATGATCTTCATCAGGTGGTATATACAGATGGGAAGAGTATGTCATCTGGGGTTACTCTTCTTCATATTTGGGCATGGGAGCACATTGCCATCACCCACCCTATTGTACAGAGAGATCTACTTGGTTATCCATATGTATATGTGTACACAGGTCCCCTTGTTTAGCCTATGTTGGGCAATTTAGAGTACTGGTGGCGTATGCTAGATGATATGGATACAGTCATCTCGAGACCGTATCTAGACTATGATGTATGTGATGATGATGATGATATAGAGCTGCCTTACTATGGGATAGCGAGATACATGATTGGCTACACCCCCTTCATCATTGAACATTTTTTGGTTATGCGGGTACTTAGGTAGTACAAACAAGTTTCGATGATGCCGCAGGGTGTGGCTCATTATGCCAGATGTCGAGAGGATGTTGTAGAGTGTGGTCCTTTCATCACATATGAGGCTGCGAGGGCAAAGTCTACTAAGCTTCAGCCAGAGTTTGGGGCCATTCATCCAAAGATTATAGATGCACATATGATGAATGATTATGCTGCCTACTTCTACACACATTTGTTTCCTAGGCTGACTTTCCAGATGAGCCTGCCCCACTATTAGGTGGACCAGTTCTACGACAGGCATTGCGGCAGCCACAAGCACAGACAGAGGCCGAGACATAGGAATAGGCGTAGGGATAGGCATAACAACCACATGGAGCAGAGGATATAGGTGGGGTGGCCATGGACGTCGATGAGGAGGAGGATTTAAACAACTTCGATGATAGCGATGATGATGGGGATGACAAAGCTGGTGGGGGTGCTACACAAATATTTTTATTTGATGTTACCTTTAGGATGAGGCCTCACACAACTAGAGTTGTGGAATAGGCGAGTACTTTGGCTCCACGTATTACTATCAGAGCTGCATCATAGGGACAAATTGACATTCTGCAGGTAGAGGTTCAGACTCTTCAAAGTCGTCTAGCGCAGGCATAGGCTACTATTAGCTAGTTACAGACATAGATTGCATAGCCACCACCTCCTGACCCACAGGTAGCCCAGCTTATAGTAGAGCGAGACAACTTCAGAGAGCGGTGCATCCGGGGAAAGGGAGCAGCAGAGAGACTCTTGAGGTCATTTGAGAGCACCTCCATTGGAGAGATTGTGGTAGAGGGATTGGATACTGCTCATTAGGAAGAGTACTACAGGATGAGATACTTTGAGCTAGTACCCCTTGAGCGGTAGATAGCCTATACACAGTCAAGTAACCGGTCATATAACCATTCACGTAGTCACACTAGGAGTGCTACCAGGAGTGTGGGATAGCTTGTCAGACGAGAGATCAGTGCTTCTGGTAGTAGAGATCCAGTGAGACCCACCAACTCTAGTGACAACAATATTCATGCTCCACATCCAGATGCCCCTCAGTGACAATCATGGATACACCTTGCCATTGTATTTTACATATATCTTGTTCAAACATTTGATATCTTTTTACACATGGACATTTATTTTGATGAGAATATGATATGAGTGGTGATTTGATATGCATGTGTCGTTGATGATTTTATGATGGATGATTATGTATGCATTTTTTTTACTACAATGTATGCTTATAGGATGATGATGTAAATTTTACAATGTAAATGATGATTTGATGAATATGCTTTATGATTGGATGATCCTATGAAATTATTTCTAACATGATGATATGCTATAATATAAATGATTTGATGCATGTGTCATTGATGATTTTATGATGGATGATTATGTATGCATTTTTTTTACTACAATGTATGCTTATAGGATGATGATGTAAATTTTACAATGTAAATGATGATTTGATTAATATGCTTTATGATTGGATGATCCTATGAAATTATTTCTAACATGATGATATGCTATAATATAAATGATTTTCCTAAATGATGTATGTAATAAATTAAATGTATGTATCTTTCTTTTTATCAATGTATGATTATGCGAATGATAAAAATTATAATGAAAAATGATGTGAAAATGAGGTGAAATATAAATGATGAGATGAATGGTTAACGAGTGATATGCAACAATGAATGACATGCACATGATATGTAAATGATGTGATGCAATCTAATATGGATAATGATTATGATAAAATTAATAAGACCCTATAATGATAATGATAAATAATGATACAAATGATGTGATAATGGAAATATACAAATGTAAATGAATGATAATGATAACCTAAATGAAGAATGATGAAATATGAAAAATGATAATAAAATGAGATGAAATAAATGTCTAGTGTACTCAATGGATGTCTTAAAAGATATATGAAGTATTTCAAACCTCCAAAAATCTATCATACAACCCTAAATGCAAATCTAAATGAATCATGCAAACCTAGAATGCAAAAATGAACCTTTCTCCTGTTTGTCTTTCCATGAGCCAATTTTGCATGTAATTTTCATCATTGAGCCTTTTCATATGTTGAAGGTTAGTACAAGCATCAAAGGGGATATTATCACCAATGATGACTTGAGTACTACTTCCATGATGTTTTATGTAGCAAGTTAATACAAGAATCGAGGTATAATTGAACCAAGATGACCTGAGTATTGTTTGCATAAATAGACAAAAGTTAACCATTATCCTATGAAAATTCAAAAATCTCATCAATGATACATTGTAGAGCATGTCCCATGAATAATTTGCAGAAAACTAGTGATTAGCTTACAGACAAAAAACAAAGAAAAATCATACTCCTTCCCTGTGATCCTAGTTCAGTGCATCATTGAACCACTCCAAAGATACGATATCATCAAATGTCAAAACAAAAATTCAACTTATTCTTTAAGTTCATCATTTATTTTGTTCAGATTAGGATCATCCAATTTGTTTCAGTTTACTGTTAAACAATCGTTTAGACCCAGTTTTGAATAGATAATTTGTTGTTCGATATTCCAATACTTGACACATGTTGTCGTTTGTCTACCAAAAAGTCTCAAGAAGCGAGTTTCCCCTAATTATCTTGCACTCTGATTCCTAATTAGACACAAACTACTACTAAGGATAACATTAATCATCAAGCCATGATGAAATCCTTGTCGTTTCAAGGAAACGTTTCGACGCATGATGTGGATGTGATGGCTAGGCATGTATGTGATGTCGACGAAAAATGGATATGTTGAATGTATCATAATAGATGAGAGAGATAAACCAATAAAATAATGCATGTTTGCCATATTTTCACCTTTTGTTTTGACTGCACTTTTTTTGATTTTTTGATTTTTTCGTTGTTACCAAAACACTTGTTCGCTAGGTTTTCATCAAGCCAACGATTTTTTCTCTTTTTGATTTTTTTTGTTTGTATTTTTTCATGACTCTTTTTGAATATTTTTGTATTTTTACTATGTCAAAAGATGCCTATTTTCCAAGCATTCACCCTAATGACACATTTTTCCAATTTTTATGAATTTTTTCATGACTCTTTATTTTATTTTTGATATTTTTCCAGGACTTTTTATACTATTTTTTTAATATTTTTCCAGTACTTTTAATACTAATTTTGATATTTTTTAGGCATAAAACTTCTTCAAGTGGATTTTCTTGGTCGAATCTTCAAACAGGTCCCCTTTTGATGTTGACAACTAATATGCTCTCTATCCATATGTTGCAATGATAACTAACGGGCCCAACCAAATAGGCTCGAACTTGCCTTCTTTTTCTCGATCCTGCTGATTACGAGGGTTTTCTTTAAGAACTAAGTCACCCACTTGAAAATATCGTGGTCTGACTTTGTGATTGTAGCTGCGGGACATAAATTTTTGATATCCCTTTAAATGATTAACTACATTTTGACACCATTCATCAAGTAGTTCCAACTCTTGTAATCTTGATACTCTATAATCCTCATCATTTATTAGCCCCTTTAGTGATAATCAAAGTGAGGAAATCTCCACTTCTAATGGAAAATAGCTTTTGCTCCATAAACCAAGGCATATGGGGTAGCACTTGTTGGTGTGCAAATACTTGTTCTATATTCCCACAATTTTGGATTCAATTGGACATGTTAATCACGACCAACATCATTTATTGTTTTCTTCACTATCTTCAAAATTGTTTTGTTTGAAGCCTCTACTTGGCCATTTCCTTGTGTATAATAAGGTGCATTGATCCTTTGTTGGATGTGAAATCTTTGACATAGTTCATGAACATCTTGATTTTTAAAAGGTCTTCCATTATCTGTAATAATGGAATTGGGAATGCCATACCGACATATGATATAGTTCAAAATAAATGATGAAATTTGTTTTCCAGTAAAAGTTGTTAGGGGAACAACTTAAATCCACTTAGTAAAGTACTCAGTGGCCGTGATAATGAACTTCTGTCCATTTGATGATGATAGATGTATCTTGCCAACTAGATCTAATCCCCAATGAGAGAAAGGCCATGTTGTGGTAAAGGGTTGCAATTCTTGAGCAAGAGCGTGAATAAGATTCCCATGAATTTGACATTTTGAACACTTTTTCACAAAGATGAATGATTCTTTCTCCATGGTTAGCCAATAGTAACCCATTCTAACAAGTTTCTTTGCCAAGGTTAGTCCACTTCAATGTGTCCCACAAATACCACCATGTACCTCGTGTAAGGCCTTTTCTGATTCATCGCGTTTGAGACATCAAAGGAGGGTACCATCAAAACCACGTCGCTACAATATGTTAGAAATTAGGGTGTAATGAGAATATTGCCGTATGAAATTCCTTTCCTGATTTCTAGACAAATCTAGGGGAAAAGTAGTATATTTTAGATAAGCATAGATTTGGCCATACAAGGGAGAATCAAAACTAGTTAGGTGACAAATGATTTGGGTTTCCCGATTATCATAGGCGGGAGAAAAAAACTATTCCACTAGGAAATCATACTGTGCTTGGTTCTCTAACAACTGGAACAGTGATGCAATTGTAGCCATGGTGTCTGCAACTTTATTATCAGTACATGGAATTTGTATGAATTTGGTATCAACAAAGTATTTCTTGAAATCGTCCACCATTTTCTTGTAAGGTATTAACTTGTCATTCTTAGTTTGATATTCATTATTTATTTGGTTTATGAGAAGTTTTGAATTACCAAAAACTTGTATTTGTGTGATTTTCCAATCTAATGAAATTCTCATTCCAATTAATAGTGCCTCATACTCAGCTATGTTATTTTTGCAAGGAAACATTAGCCGATAAGATTTTGGAATTGTATGTCCTTGAGGTGTGATGAAAACAATTCTTGCCCCCAAACCATGTTGAGTATAGGATCCATCAAAATAGAGTGCCCATCACTTCTTAATGGTTGTTGTGAATACATCAATGTCAAGAAAATCAATGTGTATTAGATGTTCTACTTGCATCGGTTCTTCTACCAACTGATTTTCTATTACCTATCCTTTTATAGCCTTATGATCGACATAATGAAGGTCAAACTCACTCAAGATCATGACCCATTTAGCCAATATTCCAGTTAAGGTTGCTTTAGAAGATATTTTAGTGGATCAATCTTAGCCACAAGCTTTATTGTATGAGTTAGCATATAGTGTAGCAACTTTTGAGAAGTGAACACTACTAATACAGAAGATTTTTCAATGAAGGTGTAATTTAGTTCATGGCTTTTCAAATTTTGACTAATGTAATATATTTCTTGCTCCTTTCCTATTTTGTCTTCTTGTTGCCAATAATGCTCCCAAGGACACTTCCGTGGAAAAAATATACAATATGAGTAGTTCACCTTGCACTAGTGGAATGAACACTAGTGGACTCATTAGATAATGCTTTATTTGATCAAATGTTCCTTTACATCTATCTTCCCATCTAAATGGAACATTCTTATGTAAGAGATGAGTGAATGGTAAACTCTTATCTGCTATTCGTGCAATGAATCTCCTAATGGATTGCAAGCATCCCTACAATGCGTGCAATTGACTAATGTTCCTTGGTGGTGGCATATCAAGGATTTCTTGTACCTTTGTTGGATCCAATTCAATTCCCTTTTTTGACAAAATATATCCTAGAAGCTTTCTATATTTCACCCCAAAGACACATTTCTTTGGATTAAGTCTCACTTTGAATTTTTCCATCTTGTCACTTTTTTTAGATAAGATATCTAAATGTCATTCTCTTGTGTGTGATTTGGCTAAAATATCATCAAAATAATACTCCATGAATGTGTGCATCATTTCATGAAAAATGGTAGTAATTTCTCATTGATAAGTAGCTCTTGCATTCTTGAGTCCAAACGACATTACATTCCAACAATATGTACCCCAAAGACATGTGAACACTATTGCATTCTGATCTTTAGATGCAATATTTATCTGGTTGTACCCGAAAAATCCATCCATTAGTGAATACATAGCATGTCCAACAGTCAAATCCACAATCATATCTATGTTTGGCAAAGAAAAATCATCTTTAGGGCATGCCTTATTTAAATCCCTAAAATCTATACAAATTTTGATTCTCCCATCTGGCTTTGATACAGGCATGATATTGAAGATCCATTTTGCATGTTCTATAGACCGAATTAATCCAACATCTAACAACTTCTTTAACTCCTACTTGACTAATAATGGAACATGTGGATGCAATTTTCTGAGTTTTTTCTTCACAGGTTTCGCCCCCAATATGATAGATAAATGATGCATGATGAGATTTGGATGCAATCCAGGCATATCTATGTAGGACCATGCAAAATTGGTTTAATTATTCTTGTGAAACTTTGTAAATCTTGGAATTTCCTCTTCTGTTAGTGATGCAACAAGTTGCAAGACTTTGGGTTGTTCCACAGTACCTAAATTGATCGTCATTGTTGGTTCTATTAAAATAGAAGACATTTCTTGATAATACTTAGGGAGAGTGTCAAGTTTCCCATCTTCCAGTTCCTTTGAAAGGTTTACACTGTTAGATATGCTTTTATTTTTCTCTTTTCATGATCTAATAATGCCTTTGTTAGGTTTTCACCATTAGATCTTTCTTTTATGTTATTAATTTTGTAGCTGAGAAACTTGGCACTTTCCTAACAGAGAGTTTGATCCTATAATTCATTGGTGGAACTTGTTTCTTGTTTAGATGAACAAAGAAATTTTATTATGGTTTCATCATTGGGAAAAGTTGGGATATCAATTGGTGCAATTTGTTCCCAATCAATGAGTTTGGGATGGACCAAAGGAAATGGATCATTAGCCTGGGTAAGGTTACTAGCCTTTAGGGTCATGATGCTATCATCACCTTCATTATCGAAAAGATCTATTATGGTATCCTCCTATTGATGATCTATCTCACTTTGAATCGAATCGTCCGCACTTGAGTCTTGATCGCTTAGTATAACATAATCAAGCGGAGGCCTTGAGCTTTCCCCTTGTATGAATGTAGGTGTGAATTTTTGTACAACATCCACCTATTTATCTTTCCAGAATTTATCATCAAATATGGTGTCCCATTCCTATTCATTGGAGTCAATGTTAGAATTGTCTTCTTGAATTCTAAGAATTGTTTCAGCTAGCTCCTCATTGGATTTTCCTGGTACTACTTCTTCCTTTGTATCCTCACCAAATCCTAACCCAGTTCTATCCTTAGGGTGCATTATTTTTAGTCGAATAGGTTCAACAATTCCCTCTTTTCTTTTTCCTATAGGGCAATTCCCTTCATAACCCATTTGTTGCATTATTGCATAACCTTTTCCATATTGCTCTCTGGGTAACTTGACATGTTGTACTGATTCATCCTCATATTTATAGATCCAATCAAGGATAGATCTATCTTCCATTTCATTTTCTTGAGTATCTTCTTTGATAAATCTTCCATCAAACTTTGTGATGGGAACTAAATCTTGTGTAACTGAGGCTAAAGCTATTGTAACCTGTTGTATGGATTTTGATGGTTGACCATGGGATCTTGGAGACATGGGTAGATTAGAGAGATATAAGGAATATTCTCCCACCCCATTATCTTTCAATTTTAGCTTAGTGCCAAAATTACTTATCATTTCTCTTTCTTTCTCATTGTGTTTAGAGGTTGAAATGGCCAAAGCCTCTCTATTATGTGGGACAAATGTGTCCTGAGTTGCTCTAAGGTTAGAACAAGTCTGACTGGTAATGTGATTGGTTGGTATTGTTACTTCTTGTCCATCATATGGAAACTTCATGAATTTATGATAAGTGGATGGAAATACTTGCATTTAATGGATCCATCGGTGACCCAAGAGTATGTTATAAGATAGATCCTAGTCCAGAACTTGACAAAATGTATTCTTCACAACAGGTCCCACTCTGATTAGTAACATGAGGAGGACTTTGGAAGCTCTTTCCTCATTATCGTATGCTTTGATTGTAATTTTCCTTCATGGATCTATAGATTCTTCTGAGTATCCCAAAACAAGGACCAATTTCAAAGTACAAATTTTTAATCTGGCTCCCCCATCTATTAGGACATGTCTAATTAGGGCTTTATGAACCATGACCTCTAGATAAAGTGATGAATTCTGGGGATGGGTCATGGACAAGTCATCCTTCTCATGAAAGGATAAAAATGTGGGTGAGGACAAGTGTCCCACCATGGGTTGAAATTTATTGATATCTAGATTAAGAGACACAGCTGTGTCAACAAGTGCCTTTTCCATAATGTCCTAATGGGTTGGTGATATTTTTAGGAGCTGCAAGATAGAACTTTGGGCCGATGTTTTCCGTAGTTCATCGACCAAATTTTATTGACTTGGAGGTGGAATTTCTGCCTTGGATGAACTTCCCTTTATAATTATTTTGGTATATCCCCTTGTCATAGCATTGACCTCTCGATATTATTGCTTTCCTTTGATTCTAATAGAATTGATTTTCTGATCATCAGTATAAATATGATTGATAATGGTGTCATAGACATGATTCACATTCTTTCCTTTGTCACCCAAATATTCCCCTTTTTGATAATTGGGGAGAGGATCCTTGAATTTTTTATGATCATCATTGGCATTATGTCCCTCAACCATTATGGTATGGTTATCAATCAAATCCTGAACAAGATTCTTTAACCCTTGCCAATTACTTATCTTTTGACCTTTGCACCTATGATATTCGCAAAAGTGTGAGTCATTCCATGGTGGTGGTTTAAATCAAGGCTCATAATCTCTTTGTGGTGGCAATGTAATAACATTTGAATTCAATATTTCTTTAAGAATGGATTCTAAAGACTAGCCCAAGGAGGTAAAAATCCATCGATTTGAGAAAAATTGAGATCTCAGTGCATTTGAATTTTGATTATTGCAAAGATTATAACCACGATTATTGGTCACATTTCCTTCAGTGGAATTATTTCCTTGGTTACTAGAATTTCTAGCATTATTGATACGTTGAACCCCTGATAAATTGAGAATGATAAGCTTTATATTCACGTTGTTAGCATCTAGTACCCCATCATTCGCAACATTTTTATTTCGAGTCCAAAATCGTGACTTTTGGTTATTGTTGCTATTGTTGTTGTTGTACGAATTTGGAATTTATTTATCAAGCTTTAAAACTCTATGCTTAACCAAGGAACCTTCAATGGTAATTACATTTTGAATCAATTTTTCAAACGATTGAGGACAATGAAGATTTAGCCTATAACTCATCTCTTGATTCAGACTATCGATAAAGATCTCCATCTTTTCCTTTTCAGAAACATGATGGGAATATCTTGCAAACAACATTCTCCACCTTTGTAAGAATGTGGTGAAGGATTTCCAAATATTTTCTTTTACTCTACATAAATCAAGCACGATTATCTATTGTTGTATATTATAGGAGTATTGCGATATGAATTTATTTATTAACTCCTCAATTGTTCTGATGGGGGGAGTGATCTTGGAAAGCCACTCCATATATTGTCCACCCAGACTTCATGGAAACAATTTCATTAGGTAGGTATCTTCATGAGCGAATTCTAAGCTCATATTTCAAAAATCCCTCACATGATCAATGGGATCCATTTTCCCATTATACTTATCAAACTTTGGGATTTCACAATGTTTTTGAAAAGGAATCATTTGAAGACTCCTATCAAATGGATATGGGCAGATATCATCCAAAACATACTTCTTTTTTGTACACCCTTGTATTTTTTAAATTTTCCCTTGCAATGCTTTTATCTATTGGGTAAGAGAACTAATATCATTAAGGGGGGCTCCAAGATTTTCTCTTATCTCTTCCATGTCAAAATCAGCAGGAAACTTAGCTCCTTTATTAGCTAATGAAAGGAAATATATTTCTTTATTTCATTCTAAAAATCTCTCCATGAGAGTATGGAATTTAGGATCTTGTTCTGCTTCTTGAAGCTTTTCTTCTGTTATCTCATCAATATTAGAATTATCCCCAATGTGAAGTCTGTGAAAAGGATTTTATTCCCTATCACTATTATTTATTTTATCACGCATGTTGCTTAATTTACTTTCCCTTTCATCTCCTTCTATGTGATTTCGAGATCTTGTGACAACAGGCATAAGCTTTTGCCAAATTCCACTAACTTTGATCAAAAGAATGAAATAGTGCAATTTTGATGGATATCTAAGTCGAAATAGAATGAAGATTCTATTTATATGACTTTTGAAATTTCTAATCTTTAGCTCATGATTCCTTGATTGAAAGGATGATAATCCTGTTTGCGAGAATTAAACCAAAATCAAAAAATAAAGATGATTTTGCACTTTGTGAGGTTTGATCGTAGTTTTGTAAAAATAAGGATTTTGATAAATGCCTAATGTTTCCTAAGCTCTCTATTGCAGAAATTGATTGGGATGACTAAAGTACACAATTACTGGTTGGGGAATGAAATATGAACGAATAGGCTAACTGTGATTATTCATTTGAGAAAGAGCTATTCTTTGAAAGAAAGCTCGTGAATATAATGGTTCTAAAGAAAAATCGTCAGTGAAACCTCTAACAATGTCATGATATCGATTAATAAAGGTTTTGTGCTCAAGAAAAACCTTTTGATTTTGGTATAAATATTTCCTCTTTTTCACTAACTTCTTATAACTGAGAGATTTATTTGGATTCTTAATCTTTTTCTCTAGGGACTTGTTGGCAAAACTTGCAGACTTCTAGACCCTGAGCATAGAAAAATACTAGACTGAGATGGCAGATTTTTGGGTGTCAAAAAATTACCTAGGTTCAGAATATAGATGTGCTAAAATTTTTAGCAGATGCACTAAACTATCCAATCTATGTGCTAGACTATTGCAGGTATGTGCTAAAACAGAGCATAGATGCGCTAAAACAAAGCATGTATGCACTAAAACAGAGCATGTATGCACTAAAATAGAGCATGAATGTGCTGAAATAGATCTTGAATGTGTTAAAATAGAGCATGAAATAGATCTTGAATGTGTTGAAATAGAGCATGAATGCGCTTAAAAAAAGCACAAATGTGCTAAAAAAAGCACAAATGTGCTAAAACAGACCAGGGATGTGCTAAACTATCCAATTACTACACTGAGACATACATGTTTTGACAGTTTGATGTTTTGGATGATCTTTATCTGATTAAATTTGGAAAAACACAATATATAGTAGAAACAGTTGTTTGCAAATCCTAAAATCTAAAAGAAGAGTGTATTTTCTTGAGATTTTCATGGGTATTGAACGAAATAAGCACTTCAAACAGACTCACTCTTAGTTGTCAAAAAGGTCATTATAGCAACCACAACCCACATCTTAAAATTGTGTCGACTCGCACAGCCGTGTCACCCCCTAGAGGGCACCAATGTTTTTGTCTTTTGCAGGTGCGTACTCAAGGTTATATTTCTCGATCGCTTGAGCAAACAATCTATGGAAATTATATGGTGAGTGTCTTGGGGGCAGATTCTTCCCTCCCCTTGCACTATGATTTTTATGATGTTTGTATACTGACACAATTGGATTTCTACACTACAGTTCGTAATAAAGGTATCCGTTCGGCGTGGCAATAGATAAACTCCCTTAGGAGACCTCCCAATCTTTAGAGCAAAAATTTTGGGGATGGTTATCTTTCTCACTTTCGTTGAATATGGGCTTCCCCAAAATTCACTTTTGATTAGAGTGGGTTGGAAAACTTGGCTTTGGTTGTTCCCACTTAGGTCGTTCCCGTAGGATGAGTACTTTTTCCCACTATGATAGGCCTTCTATAGGATGTAATAAAGCATGAATTGCATAAAATGAAAAAGGTAAGTCTGGTGTTTTGGTCACCCAGTAAAGGGGAGAGCATAAACCTATTACCCAACAATCACAGCAAACAAATGGTTCAATTTTAAATCCAAATGAGAATTTTCTACACTAAGTTAAAATTTTGCTTCACAACAAATATTGGATTCATTTTAACCAAGAAAAAATAGAGTTTTGTGACTATCCTAGGATTGGTTAATTTCATATTTAAGTGACTAGCCTAGGATTGCTTCATTTTACTTTGAAACTGAATTGAAAAATCTCTGCCCACAGATGGTGTCAGAATCAAGATTTTTTTTACACCCCTTGTATGTGCTACAAGAATTGGTAAATGTGCTAAAATAGTTAACAAATGCGCTAAAGGAACAAGAAGGGATGCGCTAAAACAATTAGTAAATGTGCTAAAAGAACTAGAAAATGCGCTAAAATAGGTTGTCAATACGCTAGAAAAGTCCTTGTATGTGCCAAAACACAACTCGTATGTGGTAAATCACAGCTCGTATGTGATAAACCGAAGCTCCAGTCCATCACCTGCTAGAAAATTTGCAATAAAAATATTCAAAATGGGGCAAGGCCCCACAGTGGGCACCATAAATGTGTGTGAGAATATGTGGACTAATTAATAAGATAAACTAACACACCAATGAAACATTAGATTGAAGGAAACTAATTAAAAAGATAAAACAAACTCTCAATAACAACAACTTCTTCAAATGTGTCCCATTGTCCTCTGTCTCCAAGGATTCGATGCAAGTTACTGGTTCTCAGTTGGTGTAAGCAAAAGCTTGTTGTAATGAAAACTTAGGAGAATGAGATTTATGCAACATGCATGTCTATTTGCTAAATGATTGAAGCTATGATATGAAAAATAAGATGCTATGAAGTTGAAATGATAAAATGTTGATTCGAATGCAACTATAGTAACTGTGCTAAACTCACAAAATCTAGGATCCTTTCCAACTCACAAGAGGGTTGTATTTATAGATTTTTGGAGGCAAGAATCTAGTTGGCAAAGATGAACGGTCAAATTTGAACCTGTCAAGATGAATGGTGAGAGATTTTAGAAGTTGAGAGAAAGATGGAAGGTTGAGAGAAAGATGGAGAATGTTTTCAACCCACAAAACCATCCTCGTTAAAAAATGGAGACAAATATGCCATTTTTCATTTCATCTATGAAAATTGATTGAAAGTTGAGAATAATTCTTAATTAAATAAATGAATTTATTTAATTACATGTGACAATGAATTTAGAAGCTTCCATAATTAAATAATTAATATCTAATTATGTGTGAGAGATGAAAAAAGAAGGTAATTAAATATTTAAAATATCTAAATAAGTATGAGATGAGGAAAGTTTCTAATTAAATATTTAGAATATTTATTTAAATGTGAAGTGAGGAATGAATTAGAAGAATATTCCACAATTTGAAAATTCAAATTTAGAATCATGATAATTAATATAAATAAATAATGAAATTTATTTAATTTAACTAAGAGGAAGATAGCCATAATTAAATAAACTTATTTATTTAATTAAACTAGAAGAATTAGAAAAATGAACAATATAAATAAATAATTAAATTTATTTATATGTAGATGACTTTCAGAATATTAATTAAATAACTCATATTTAATTAATTAACAGGTTTGATTAACTGTGACCATTTTTAGATGTATACAAGTTCTTTAAAGGCACTCATAACCTTATCAATTTTTTCGTCAAGGGTTGATGATTTCTTATCATAACCCTTAGGGTTCTTTAGAATTTTTACATCATCCCTCTTTCACACTTTTCCAGAGCCTCTTTTGTTATTCTCAATGTGTAATGTAGTTTTGGAGGCCTGTCTTAGATCTTGTAAGTCCTTTTATCTCTTAACAGATGCCCCATCTTTGAGTCAAAAGCATTACGATAAAGGAATAGATAGACTTGTTCATTTGGTGTCAAATTTGTAGGAAATATCAAAATTTCTTTCTAAAATATAGTATTAATATCTAGTATTAAACTAAAAGACCATTTCATTATTCCCTTTTGAGATATTGTTATGTTCATTGAGCATAAACTTAGGGTTGGTCTTGTCCCCATACTGTTCTTTGAACACTCTCTTGAATTCCTCCCAAGACCTTATTATTTCACTAGGAAAACCTCTATACCAATCTTTAGCATCTCTATTCAATGATTGTATGAATAACATCGTCATTACATCTTCATCCTCAATCTCAACTTTATCCATCATATTATTGAAATATCTCAAATGGTTTTTTGTTGATATAGCATTATTCCCAAAAGAATTGACGAGGATATTTTTTATATTAAATGGAATAGGATTAGGGTAACCAAGGATCCCATCAAAGAATAACTATCTATAACTTTCTAATTGCAAATAACTTCTAGAAAATTGATCTCCTTGATTATGTTGTTTCCTTGCTGGTGTTTTTTCCAGCAGAAACTTAAAATCCTCTAAAGGGTAGCCAACCCTTATATTTGAGAATCCTCAAAGTCAGTGGCCAACAAACGGGATCTTGATATATAACCTTTTCTCCCTTGCACTTCAGGCTCTGTTAAACCTGAGAGGGTGATCCCAATATGGTGTTTGCATATACTTTTGTGCCAAAGTATCAAACACATAGTAAACAAATATTTCTCCTTTATATGCTTAATAGAGACAATACCCTAAAATTATGGTTGACCTTCATGGAATTGTACGTATTAAACATGAGAGATAAGATTCATTGAATTCCACACACCCACAACAAGATTGATAATTAAATTTTATTTTAAAATATAGTTTCTCATAACACAATTTTAGAAAATTGCAACATCAAGAGACTAGTGCCTAATCCTAGGGTGGAGTCACCTAAATCAAATACTATCAAACTTGTTACAACATTAAATTTTTCATAAATATGCCTATCAGATGATACATTACATTGTTGATAATAGAAATCAAACCAATCATACTTTATTAATCCAAGCATACAGTTGCAAAAATATCCATTCTTGTTAATACAATTTAACTCACTCCTTCAAAAAGAGTAATAAAAGTGAACAAACATTCAGGTAAATACAGGAAGATGAACAACATAAACCATTTATTTCATTATATTCAAAAAATATGCAATGTCTACAATGGAGAAAACTAACCCAGAATATCTTATCATTTATTTATCTATCATGACACTGTTGCAATTACATTCTCAATTACAAGACTTGGAAAACTTTAGAAAACCTAAAACCAACACTATACATTCAAGACCCTGTTACAAAATAGTATTCTTGTGAGACCAAACTGTAAGCAACCACTTGTGTGAAAAACATAATATGCACTTAAGGAAAATGAAAAACCCTAAATGGAGATCCACTATAGACACCTGGAAAACCTAACCCCGTTGATTAGTAACTTGCTCTAGCTTATGAAGAATCTTCAATCTACAATATATTTTATCACTGCTTGCATTTTCATGTGTTGGAACATAAAAATAATCCCCTACTAGGAAGACCTCATTCTTCATCATCTGCCTATCCTTGCAGCTGAAGGAATATTCTGTTTGTAAAAGATTAGAATCCCTTCGTGAAAATCTTTCACTCTCTTTCATCTAGATATAGAAAAATTCTATAGTTGTGTATTTATCATTTACTATTATTTGTAGCTCCAAACCTCTATTTTAACTTGGGAAGGCATTTAAATTATTTTATCAGGGTATGAAAATCGCATTACCTATGCACCTCTACCCTACATTTTACAAATAAAACCCCTTGCCACTTTAAAAGTGAAAACTTTTAAAAAATTTCTTGGGTAGATATAAATTTTACCTGTGCATCATAAAATTGCATTTTAGTTGCCTAGCAACAAAGAGCATTTATTATAATGTGTGAAGGCTTTCATTAAAAATTTATTCAGGTACTTCCTAGCAAAAGAAAGTATTTTTTTTTCACATTAAGAAAGAATCGAATTCTTTCACAAAATTTACCCATGTATTCTATATTTACCTTCACATACCACTTCATTGTAAAAAAAATATGAAACTTTGCTTTCGATGCCAACCACGGGCCCCACCGTGCTTCACACAAAGCTTATTGGGCTTCCATCACATATCTCTAATACATTATGGAAAAGGTGATACCTATTAGTGATGCCCAATGAAAACAAAGCAACTTCACCCATTGCGAATGCAGTAAGAAAAAAGGAGACACAAATAGAGATATGCGATGAGGAGCATTACATATCACTAATGCATCAAGAGAAACAGGTTTGGAAATTGTGATTGATGATTGGACAATCTCATCACATTCTAGAACTATGCCATCAACCTTGGCGGTATCAACAAAAATTTACATTAGTCAATATGCAATACTTTTACCCTCTCATCATAGATGAGAGTAGAAGAGCTCGCCACAGATGGCACTCGATTGAATACACAAGATTGTACTCTTTAACTCAAACACTACATGGAGAATCTTATTAGCAATTCATTTTAGCATTCAAAGTGTTGCAAATTGAAATTTCTGCATTGCAATGCAACTCCAATGTGTAGCATGTGATTTGAAAGTTCTAGACAACTACTCTTATCCATGTTCATTCAAAACCTTGTCGTTGTTCAGCTTCTTGATGCTCGAGCTACATAGACCAGAATTAGGGTTTGGCATGAAGGAGGGATTTCTCTAAACAATTTGATGCATTCTCACTACAAGCAGAAATTGCTCTAGTGTAAGTTAAACATATGCCAGTAATACCCGCACATTAAGGCATTAAACAAAAATGTTCCCCATGGGAAAATCTTGAATAGGTGTAAGGAATTTACTCTGCAATATCACGTGAATCCCTTTTGGCCAGCATAATGGATGCCACAACATCATTAACAAATCATCAACATTGTGTCTGCATTCATCAAGATACCCATTGAGCCTCTTCAGGATGCATCGCGTCCAACATTTGATTATTTGAATCTCTCCTTTCATGGTGATAGGCTACAAAAAACACACAATATTCAACAAATCATTCTTATGAATATCCTACAATTATTCCATAAAACCATATTTTTGTGAGGTTGCGTGGTTCGAAATCTATAAGAAATATTGCTTGAAATATTTCTCAAGTCTTTTCAACAGATCCACTTTTATCTTCAACATAACATCATAACTTTACATTTGAAAGAATTATGTTAAACAATTTACGTGCATTCACTATCTTTCCACATCTTGCATATACATATATTGTGCAACCCTACCATCACTATGCTCTCAAAAATAACTTCATTGTAAGTGCGACCACAACATGTCTAACAAGATTTTCCTACCCTTTAATGCTCTGATGGATGGCCACATGCTCTCCATAAAATCCCACTTAGCACATGCCATTAAATGATGTTCATTCTGAAATACTTGTCACCCCATACTTAGCATTTTATTTTAAAGGTCTACAACTATTGATTATATTTGCATGCAGGTTTATAAATCCCTTTTCAATAGATTAATTCCATGCATGCACATGGAGTAAGCAGGGATGAACAATGACAAAGTTCATGGGAGTAAGCAGTGCATATAGATCGCAAGAATAACACAATTGGAATCTCCTTAATCTTTTCATATTATTTGCCATTGCCTCAAACAAGTCCTCCCTATTCTAATCGATCCTTTTCCATTTTTCAAACAAGTCCTTATTATTATCGATATTTTTCCCATTTTTAATTTTAGTTTCAAAAGCTCCTGTATTGATCACATTATGCTCAGAGCAGCTCCAATATTGTCAATATGTGACCTCTCTATGATGTCAATGAGACAAAGGGATTTTGATACCAATTTCCATTCTAAATCTCATCCCTACCCCATGTTACCAAACATATATGAAACGTGTCATGAGTTCTTTATCCATCCTAAGTGCACCCATAATCAATTCCAAGCCCATGTTATGACATCAAGATGTAGGTAGGCATCCCTATTTTCATGAAGCTTGAATAGTAACGACATGTATAAATGACTTGCTTCTTTAGTATCATGGGCAGCCTTGAGTTCAATGGATCCATAAATCTTCCCCATTCATCCCAATGAGGCTGATATGTTTCTCTGATAGGTGTACATATAAATTCATATTGAAAACAATGATACCCCTTTGGTATCAATGGTGATGTACTAGTCTATATATGAGATTTGCATTTTAAAGTATCATTTAGTTGTGCAAACCACCTAGAAATATTGAAGTGTTGATTTTTTCCAATGGTAAGTGAAACACCACCTTCCTCATGATGGTTTTCTTATGGACATGGCCACCCTCAAAAGCTTGAACTATGCTCACCTCTTAATCCTTGTATGTGAATACAAAATGGACCTTGCTTTGCACTTAAAATCTTGAAGGAAATTATGATTGTGTACCCAGGTCCATATGCTTCCCTCACAAGTAAATTTACCTAGAGTGAGAGAAATATTTCTTGTCTATGCTCTTTCAATTCAATGCATATTCTATTAAACTATAGAATTTTATCATATCTTATTGAGCTTCCTCAAATCGTGTAACACATGTCAGGTCCCCTTATGGGCCTGACTAAAAACACATTGATTTTGCAACAATTTTTTACCTTGAATTGATCTTATGCTACCTCTGAATGCATCTAGCCTAAAAAATTGAAGTGGGCAACCATTAGAATCCACTTTCAAGAATTTTTTACTATGAATAAAACGGGTCAAGTGGCCTCTAGAATCACCCTTGAAAACTACTCAAACAGCTTCTTGAAGTCATGAAAATTCCCAAGCATGTAAAAATTTGACCCAAGAACTCATTGAAGTAGATGACTTGGAAAAACAGATCCCAATGTGAAAGATATTGAATGCCAAAGTGGCTCACTCAAACATTTCCGCAACTGCACCTATCATAAACTAACTTGAGCACACCAAGTCACCTCCTTGAAAAATTATCAAATCACCTTCTTGGAAGCTACCACTAGAAATAGTAGATCATTTAGTTTCATTGAGTATGTGTGCAAGAGGGACCTCCTTTAATCCAAATTCTTCACAAGATATTAGGGGTCAAATTTGACCTCCCTAAAACATTCAGGAAATGCAGATGTAAAAACAAATAAACTGTATTTGGTTTTGACCTAGTAAAAATATTAAATTTGATCCTAAGACTCTGAAACCGGACCAACAAGCATATAAATATCAGGGGAATCTAGAGCACCAATCCATTTCCCATCATGATCATCCAGCTGTGAAATATCAATCTGAATAGGATGCCACTTTGTAGGCCTGAGAATTTACAAACAACAAAATAGTCCCAAAACCCTCCAACTTTGTGTTTCAAAACCCTATCAAAAATCATCACAAGAAGATGAAATTAAACATACATGTTCAAATATGAAAAATAAATACACTCACTAATGGATTTTGCATGAAATAAAGTGGGCTTTGAATTATGACCCTGCAAAGTAGGTCACTGGGACAAATTTTTCAGGGGCACTTCTGACTGTGCAAATCAAATTTCCACATCATGGGCACTTCAAATTTGCAAAATTTGCAGGTTCCATCAATGGATCCGACTTGGGACACATGCCCCTTGTGGGTATGGCGAGATTACAAATCGTTGGGGAGTAGACCAAGTGCCAGAACCATTGGGAAATTGAGGCTTTACACAAACTTTTCAAACCCTATCTCATGGCCCTAGGCCACCAAATGAAAATAAGAATGCATGTTTGCCTCTATCAAACACCAACCTATTGAAGGAGCTAATTTCCCTCAACCCACATTTACCTTTTCCATACCATTGTAGAAAGTATAACCCTCTTCTTTCAAGGAAAAATATGTGCTTACCACTGAAATCTACATGATTGTAAACATTGCCACTAACATCTCTCACAAATTTTTTGAGAGTACAATTTTTAATGTAATCTCCATCATTCTACATTTTATAATCAAAGATAAACTGAATATTTTTATCATCACATGAAACATATTTTTTACCACATGAAACATATTCATATTGAAAATAATATTCCTTTTTCTTCATCTTATTGTCATGCTCAATCAAAATACCTCCCAACTACACTGGAAAGTGAAAGTATTCATACTCTTCCAAGCAGTTGACATCATGATACTCAACCTTATCTGCATCAGTTGTATCAAATATGAAACATTCATAATAAATTCCCTCAAGGATTTCATCAATGTGTTGTTTTGTTTGCTCAAGGCCACACTCTAACCCTGAATCAAGTGCATCATCGAAGTTCTCAACAAAGAGTGGATTATCTCTACATAAATAAGGATCATCATTTCTCATCTCTAGTGAAGATGGAGGCTCATAAAATAAGGGGTTTTCCATTACATCTATTTTTGACATAAATATTTTTGCCTCCTCCACATGGAGTTCCAAATCTTCCCTAGTATCACTGTACTCTGAAACACCACAATCAGTGTCATCTTCATAGGTATAATCACAATCCGCCTAAACTCACATAAACCAACACTATCTTTCATTTCATCCTCTAATTATTTAGCACACATATTTGGATTTTTTTCCATATCCACATAATATGAGATAGCATGTTTAGAAGGATCTTCAAGGTCCGTAGCATTATTAACAAAAAAAGGTGGCATCCTATTATTCAAATTCTCATCAAAATTCATAACTTGATCATTTGAAGCAAAGGATTCTATCTCTAATACATGAGGATAATCATAATTAACAGAGGAATAACCATACCCAATGCCATCATAGTCACTACAACAGGGGGACTCATCAATATTGAAACTATGTTCAGGATCTTTAGGCTGAATGCATAGTTTTATGTCTTCCATAGGACAATAGGTACTGGGATCTTCAAAAGAATTGAAACCACATATTTAATTTGTTTCAATGAGGTATGCATTTTTAACCGTTTCTCTACTCTCTTCTTCCTCATGTGATACCTCACTTCTTGAATCATATGGGGCAACAACATCATTATCATTGCAGATTGAAAAAATAATAGCCTTTTGATGATCATCTCTAATCTTTTCAAAACAATAAATTCACTCACACACTTAATCAAGCCTAACAGGCTTCAACTCCTTTGGTAGAGCACTCAAACCTGGTTCATACGATTCATAAAATAAATCAATGTACATTCTAAATTTTCAAGTCTGCGACACTCATGAATTGTAGACAAGGTATCCATAAATCTTGCATAGAGATCATATTATGATTCGCTTGCATGTCTCCTTATGCAAAAAAGGGATTGAACAAAGGCCATAGGATCACAAAAGCATGCAACTTCTTGAAAAAAAAATTGGGGCTCTATGTGATCAACATTATAGAATGATGTATAAGCTAAAACAAAAGGTGTGTAGGTGCTCTAAAATTCATTTTTAATTTTTGACTTACATATTTCATCAATATTTGGTGTCTCGGGTTAGCAAACACTTGTAGACAAATAACCCTTGTGCATTCCATATTTCCAGTCTTTTCCAATGTGCATGGCTATCCCATAGGCATGATGCAAGGTCGTTATCTCTCAACAAATAGCTCATTTAATTATAAAAAGATCCCAAATAAACAACCAAACACACTACATCACTTAGTCTCAAAACCTCAGGAATATCCCTCAATGTTTTAGCAAATCTCAGGTTAAATGTTGGGACCAGTTTGTCCTCTTCTTTCTTAATGCTCATGAATTTATTGATCACAAAATTAGAATTGAATTTTTCACCAAATTGCTCCATGAACACTACTTTGAACTCAACCCAAGAATAGATAAATCATGCTAGTAAATAAGAGAACCAATCTATTGCATCTCCCTTTAGAGACTAATAAAATAGCCTCATGATCACATCCTTATGATATATCTTGTAGTCATCCATTAAATTATTGAATTCTTGCAGATGTTTGCTTGCTAATTCAGACTTCTCAGCATTAAATTTTGGTATTTTATCTTTGATTTCAAACGGTATGACATTTGGGAAACCAAAAGTGCCATCAAAATTTATGGCTCTATATCTTTCAATGTTGAGACTTATTTTATTACATGAAAAGGGTTGAACACTATGCATTTCTACATTTAGGTCCACACAAGGATGTATAGATTGATTATACATTTTATTATACCCTTACAATCCTTTTAATATTTAACTTTGCAATTACATAGGGAAGCTCAAAATTCTTTTACAACATGATCCTAATATTTTACAATGCATATTTCTATCTCAAATTTCTTAAGATCTCCTAAATGAGTTTCTTCAAAAATATTGCATACTTCAATTCATAACAGAGGTTACAATCTAGTAATACAAAAGTATGCAAACTTATCACTACTATTTCCCTTCCTTAATGCTTAATTCACTTAATAGGGAATCAAAATTTTCTTTAAAAGTTTCAAACATGGTTTTCACACACAAATTTATCCTTCTTGAAAACCAAAAATTTAAGATACCTGGATATGTTGTAGCTGCTGCAAATTATTCTTCCTGACTGGAAATAGTTGTAGATCTGAAACGTTCTTCACATCTTCATCAAGTTCACTTGACAGAGTCACCACCTCTGTTCAAAAAAGATTGAACTTCAAGAAATATGAAGCTCCTTCAAAGATGAATTTACTTATGTGTCTTCTCCAACAACAGAGTCGCACATAGATTCTTTTAAATTTGCTACAACATAACCAATTCTAGGTTTGAAAACTTCTTAATCTGAACCAGATGTTTAGATTCACAAAATAAATGTCTTTATGATATGATAGTCAACAACCAGAGATTGAAAGTTATACCCAGCAAAGTTTCCAGTTTGTTGGTGACTCGGATGGGCATATAAGATTCCACAATTATCAAATCTCTAGTTACAAACTATTTTGAAACTTCAATGACTCTTAAGGCTAGATGATCTTCTATCAGATATGTCTCAAATTCTCCCCAGTAGAGTCATTAGTCTATAGGTGTTTTGTTCTAGTAGAACCTTCAAATTCTCTAAAGGGTAGCCAAACCTTATGTTCAGAAATCTTCAAAGTCAATGGCCAATGAACAAGAGCTTTATATATAAACTTTTCTCCCTCAAACTTAAGACTTTATTAAACCAGGGAGGGTGATACCAGTAGTGTGTTTGCAAATACTTATATTCCAAAGTATCAAACACACAGTAAACAAATAATTCTCCTTTATACTGGTGTATGTGCTTCTTGGTGTGCTTACACAAGTGCTAAGAAGACCTTACTTGTCTTCTCCTTGGATCCTAATCTCCTCTAGGATCTCAAAGGGCTTAGATGATTAACTAAGACCTTTTCTAACTCTTCTCTAAGATCCTAATCCCTTGTGCTTAACCTTGAAGGACAATCACCCTTAGTTCACCTCAACTCTTTCTTCCACACTTAGAAGACTCTAAGTGCCACCAACACATAAATCATTGAATTGATTGCAGGGGTGTGAAACATCTTGAAGTTCATCCATGTGCTTCCATTTGAATCCATTTGAGGGATCACCAAACCTTTCGCCAACCAGGTGATAGAATTTATCTTGAGGAGGCCTAGTTTGTAGGACCCGACTAGTTTCTTGCTCAAATCTAACCCACATAGATTAATAGTCCCTCAATCCTCCTGTCATTTCAAGACCTGTTCGTGTCCCACCTGGAACTATACTTATCCCATACTGTATTTCACTCCCCTGCCTATTTTCTTCAAGTCACACTGTCAAACCTCTAACCAGGTTCTCCTAACTCGCCTAGAGCTTGACATCTATACTAGTAACCTTGCTTCTCTACTCGTCTACCCCTATATACATTATGTACAATGTCTCCACTCTAAGATTCATCCCCCTTTCCGAAGTTTCAAGGTTTGAATCTCAAGTGAGAGCCATGAAATCAAAAACAGTCTAAGAAGAACCTGCACACTGTCTAATTCAAACTTATTTCTCTACAATCTGAAGACTAACTCAAAATCACTAACACACTAACTAGAAAAGTCTTAAAACATCCTACACTATTCAAATCCAAAACTAATCTTCAAGTACCAAACAATGAATCACACTGTCACCATGAAATGCTCGGGTTCTTCTCAAAACAGAGTTGCAGAGCTATATTCTAATTACACGAACTTGTTACAAAAACAAAAACATGCCCTTCTTAGATTCAAGCATCCCATTACATTAGATGCCATTCACCATGTTTTTAGGGTCTGTTGGTTGATCTGCCACTCTCATCTTTTAGGGGATCCTATGTAACCGAGTTGCATGCAACATTTTCCATAATGGAAAATGTTGTTATGACAACTTTGTAACTACATTTAGCAACTTTGTCATTATGCCATCATCCTGATTCTTAGGACCTCTATCTCCTATATCTCAAGCAACCAACTCCATTAATGGCCTCATGGCATCTTGTCTAACATCAATCATGTGTTTAGAACACATTTAAGAATCTAAACCAATCATTAAGCTACAAAAGACTAAGCAATAAAAAGCTACTTGTTGTGCCTTTTGCACACACGCCCCTTTCGGAACGGGGACCCTCTTTTCCCTCTTTGTTGTTTCGGTCTTTTTTGTTTTGCCTCTTTTTGCGTACCCATTTTTTTGTGCCCCAAAGGGTTGGTGTGTTTTCCAATGCCATATTTTTGGGCTGGACCGAAGTTCCCCCCCCCATAAAAATTGCTAAGTCTCGGTCAACTCGGGTTTTCCCTTGTCAAAATTATGGTTCTCATATGTGGCAATTTCTAGGTTTCCCCTTCCGGGTTTCCCCTTTCGGATTGCTTTTGCCGAGTTTCCTCTTTTGGACTTCCCATTGGACTTCGCTATTTTAACAACAGTGACGGGATGACTTTCTGGACCCTGGACCCTGGACCTCCCACCGCCCCTACGTTTTTTCAAATTCACCAACCTAACCTACCCCGTACGAGGAATTTAATGATGCATTAATGTCGGTTTTTTCTATAAAAACAAATTTTTCGGCTGTCATATCAATTGCACGATTGATAGAAGAGTTTAGAGAACTTTTGGCGACCAAGTGTTTTCCGCCCAACATTCCGAGCTCCATTTTCCACCATTTTCTGTGTGGCCGACTGATCGTTCTATGGGATTTCGAGGTAGGTTCACCGTCCACACGCCCTCCCTCTTTGTTTTGTGAAATTCCACATTTTTGTGTATACAAATTGTAAAATGGGTTTAAAATCTAGTAAATTCGTGCCTTCCGGTCAAAACCCATGTTTTAAAAATGTGAAAATCAATGTTTAAATCAACGAAATTTTGATCTGGAACTTCATCGCGCCGCGGCTATTCTTTGGAACAACACCGATGTCTCCTGGGCCCGGGTCTTCTCGGGGCCGTCCGTGGCATCTCATCATCAATTCCCAACTTCCGAACCCTCCTCGGATTTCGACCTTCAAAATTCCCTTCCCGGGATTCCGGTGTGTCTTTGCCATTCCAAACGGCCCACTCCAAGCGTCCTCTCGACCCTCGAACCCCAAACCCTCAAGCAGCCCATCTAAAATCTCAAAAATTAAAAGATTTGCAATCTTCAATTCCCAACTTGGAATTCAGTTTCCAAAATTCCGTTCTCGGAACTCCGTCCCGTCTTCACCATTTCAAATGCCCTTCACATTGAGGCTTTCCAAACTCCGCTTCCTAGCCACAAGGTCTTCTGCTTTCTGGTTGAAATCTTTGGCCAACCTCCCTCTTCAGATTTTGACCATCAGACTTCCCTTCCCAGGATTTCATTGTGTCTCCGCCATTCTAAAATGGCCTTGTCCGAGGGTCTTCCCGGCTCCCGGACCCCATTTTGCATTTTTCCGAAACCTAAATCCAGACAATATTTCTCCGACCCTTCTTTCTGGACTCTGAATACCGAAATTCCCCTCTCGGGATTCCGCTCCACCTGTGCCGTTCTAATGGCGAGTTCGGGAAAGCTTCCCGATCTTCGGGTCCCAGTGCTCTATTCGCCGCCTGATTCTCCTGAACCCTCTGACCGCTTCTGGAAATTGCCTCACGAAATTCCTCCCTCGAATTTCCGCTTTCATTTCACCATTCTTAATGAATGACCCTTAGCTACTTCCTGGCGATGACAATCTGAGACCCAGATTTCGATGTCCGGAATTCCGCTTCCTCTGCGCCGTTTCAGATGGCTTCCCTGTAGATGATGCCCAAACTTCCAAATGAGGTATCAAATGACTTCCAAATCCAAAATGGATTCTGACCCACTTGCTAAAATTAGGTTTTCCTTTGCCTCCAACCTCAAATCCCCAATTTCAACCTCAGGAAATGCCTATGGGAATTCCACTCATTTTTCCCTTTCAGACAACATTCTACTCGGCCCAGGAACTCTCGATTCTTTGCACTGCTCTCTAACAATGAAGTAGCTAGCTTCCATGGTTAGAATTATGATTGTCGAACTGATCTTAACATGTAGGGATTGGTGGCCATTTTTTCAAGTTCATCATTGCTAATTCTCGTCTTTTGTGCAAGATTTATGGAATCCGATGCAGAGACTTCCGGTGCTTCCAAAAAAGGAAAAGGAATAGCCAAGCCAACAAGGGGCAAGGAAGATAGGGACTTGATGAAATAAAAATTCTAGGGAGTCCCTATTCAATCCAGAATCACTACCCTTTGGAGGGATGTCTCAGATACCAACATCGGACAGGTCGATGTTGATGAATTCACGCAAAGGGTCAGAATGAACCCAAAAATAACAAATGCAAGATTAATAAAGAGCAGTGGACTTGCTAAAGCTGCAAGTTTTCCACTAGCCTTAGTGGCCCTGGAGCTGGTAATGGCATGCATGGAGGCCTACCAATCTGATACTAGAACCATAGTGGATCATGAGGGAAATATCCTTGTAGATATGTCTCTGTCAAGTATAACAACTACTTTCCACATTCCTACCTTTGAAAGCATGGAGGTCCCCACCATGGAAGACTGTAAAGATGTGTGGGAATAGGACCCGTTGGGGTGTAAAACACTTATCAACCAATACTGGTTGAATGACAAACGAGGTAGTGCTGGGAAGATTCCTCGAGAGCTCTTCTACAGCGACTTCTTCGAGGACTACCATGACCTTGTAACTCTACTCAACCGAGTCATGGGCCTTCCTAGTGCTGTTTTCTTCCAAGAATGGATGTTCTATTTCATAGAACAGATCCTCCGAGGTAAGGGCACCACCTTCTATTGGGGCAAGATAATCAGTGACTGCTTCCACGAGCAGTTTACCACTGTGAAAAAAACCAACAAATTCTTCATGACCTCCTACTTGGTATATTCTCTCACCGATCGGTGACATTATCAAGGGTTGACAATGATACCTAGTGATCCATCGGGACCAGAGCTCAAGCCTTATGACAAGTAGCCCCAATTACAATTCCATAATTTCAAAAGAGAAGACTGCAGGGTGAATGACGGATTCATTGCTCACATCATCTGATCCGTAGGAAGGGATTTTCATAGGAGGACATCCCACAGTGCCAGGGTCCTCCTCAGGCAGTATGCCTTATGGTATATTCAGTTTCCAAGGTTCACCTACATATGTGCTCAGGGATTCACCGAGAGATCGAACAAGCTACCCTGATACCCAATCAATTGGATCATTCTCTTGTAGTTAACTCGGAACCTACGACACATTCACACCGTGTTGAGCGAAAAACATCTGGCAGGCCCTACCTATCCCATGAACCTCAGTCATGGAATGTATAAGATCCACACCTCCCAGTGCATGGGATATTTAGAAAAGGAGATGGCGGAATATAACTTCGAGCAATATAAAATGCAGCCGCAAATGCATCCTTATGGTCATGTCAAAAAGGCACTGGGACGTGAGTACGCCCACCTCCACAACATTGAGGAATTTTGGGCCAATTGCAGGGATGATCTTGAGGTGAGGTTGCGACATTACATGTGCATGACCGTCATCTATGTGCAAAGGGTGAACTTGTGTCCGGTCCTTGATCAGCTAGAAGAGGATGAAGACACAATTGTGGACCCAGGATATGATGCAGTTTCCAACTTGCCACTGCCTGCAACTGACTAGAATGCACCAGAGCTTAATGACATTGGTGTGCTCACTAGGCCCATTGAAATCTGAAGGAGGCCATGGATCGATGAGAAGGTGGCTCAATTGAAAGAACAAGGGGTCATCCTCACGTTCATTGAACTTACAAGTGAGCATGTAAGTGAACCAAGTGGCTCCGAAGGTGGAGCAGCCACTGCTACAACTGGGGAGACATCTAAGACCACACAATCGGGAAGGACCGAGAAAAGAAAGGAGGCTAGCAAACAGCTACCCAAGCTAAAGGTCTATGCCCGTAAGGATTTTGAGCTTGAACTTTCCAAGAAGAGGAGGAAAACAACTGGTAGTGCAGAGATGGCTATATTAACCAAGGGTCCATCCCTTGGGATCCGAGGATCATGATCTAGCTTGCCAAGGCTGCTTCCTACCATTGTTACTACTAGTGTTGCTTCCCCTCCCCCTCATGCTTCTCTTGCAGTCTCTGCTTCCTCCCCTCCTACAGTGGATATCTCTATCCACCTTGCTCCTACTCCTCTAGCATTGCAAGTTATCCCCATAGATTCATCATCCACCACCACCTCACCAATGACCTTTTCCTCCATGTCTCCTTCCCTTCCCGCCATTTCTACTACTACAATGCTTGCCCTTAGCCTTCCAGAGTTGTTTGTAAAGTATATGCAAAATGTGTCGTCTGAGCTTTCGGGGATGCTCACCAATCCGATAGTCCATGCTGTGATAGCTCAGGCTATGGCCGTCGTTCCAACAACATCCCCCTCTACTAAATCACCAAAGATGAAAGAAATCATGCAGATATCAGATGAGCATGAATGATAGCAGCTAGAGGCTGAGAAGGTGCCAGAGTACGAAGAGTTTGAATATCACAAACACCCTTTGTTCCAGCATCAGGAGATTGATGAAGTGGCCTCTGAGTCTTCTAGCGAGGGCATTGAGGACCTTGATGCAGAGCTGAGCCAGGAGTCAAATGATCCTGAGCTCAATGCTAAGTGGGGCAAGTAGCTCAAGGAAATTGAGGACAAGGAGGCCGAGGACCGACTTGCATGTGAAGAGGAGATTGTTGCTCCAGAGATGAAAGGTAATAGGTCTCCAACCAAGGGACATGGCCAGACCCCAGAGCATGACAAGGAAATGTTCCTCCACGAGGACGAACAAGGGGAGAACCTCAAGGAACATCAAGATACTCTAAAAGAAAGGGAGGAGGATGCTGAAAAGAAGGATTCACTTAAGGAGTAGTTGCACAACAAGTCCACCGTTGAACATGAAACGATCAAACAAGATTTTGATGAAGAAAAGGAAAGTGCAGAAACCAAGGAGAGAGCTCTTGTTATCAGAACCGTCGAACCTGAGAAGGGAGACAGTGGGACTCAAAGTGAACTGCTAAGGGAAGAACCCCAAAAGCCTGATTGGCTGCAAAGACAACTCAAGCAAAGGACTCCCACATTGAAAGATCCCAAGGCGAGGTTGGAAACCATCATGGCCAGAGCACGAGTAAGCACTCAAAAAGAGAAGAAGGCAAAGGTCAGATCAAAGGTAACCATGGATGCCTCGGGATCAAGGGCAGTGCAAATAGCAATGCCGATGGTTGGAGAACAAGGTATAACTTACAACGTCTCCACCATCGACTTGGGAGTGGCCACAAGGGAACAAAAAGGTGAGCATATCCAAGAGTCGGTCGCCATAGTAGTGCACCTTATCCAGCAGGATAAGGTCTCCAAAGAAGAACTAAAGGAGCAAGTGGCTGATCTAACAGCTTATATTCAGTAGTGGTCATCTCTGGATGAGTAGCCTACAACATCATCGGCCCCGCCTTAGTTGTTGTCCCACGAAAAAATTAACAAGCTCGAAAAGAGATGGAACTTGGACAAGACAACGGAAAATTGGTTCCGACAGGTCTTGGACATGGGAAACACAGGAATCAACTTGGCTGTCTGAGCAACAAATAGGTTCCTAGAAGTTCAGAAGACTCTTGAGGACACAAGGCAGATCTATGAAAGGTTCTCAAGGAAGTATGAGTTGGCCTAACCAAAGATGGAGGCCATACACGCGTTGCCAAGCAAGGTCTAGGAAAAGGATCTTGCCTTCAAGGATGATGATTACTGGCTAGTGGACACATGGAAGCGAGATTTCAATCACAGGAAGAGGAGGCTTGAGTAGGTTTTGGAGTGAATGATGCTAGACATTGAATGGGCAAGAGATTCCAGGGAAGAGTGTGCTCGGTACCTCAAACTGATGACGGGGTATGAGCTACCAGCGATTGAGATCAGTCCAGAGAATATAAAGCCTTAGTTCTTGAAGATTATGGAGGATGGGATGTCCACTGAGGTCACCACTGAATTCATGTGCTTCACTGCCCGAGCCTTTGCACAATCAGAACTTTTTAAGGACAATGCTGCTAAGTATGAGGATGACTGGAAGAAGCTAGGTAGCAATTCCCAAGAGTGGTCTTAACAATTTTTGAAAGATGACATCATAGAGGTGGATAAGTTGCAGTCCCTAATCCTGAATTTCATGCAGTATGCCATGTTGAAGAAACAAGAGGGAAATCCTGCCATCGACGATGAATTACTTGAAGAATAGCTACAGCATAGGGCAAATGGCTAAAAGACAAATTTGCTATAATGCTATCACTAGATGACGAAATAGGGAAGAAACAAGATATTGTTTATAAATGTAAAATATTTGGGGGTAGGTGAGACCCTAATGTAAAGTGAATCTTGGCCACACAATAGAATCGGATCTTGGCCACTCATTGTGTTTTTTGAAAAATATAAATAGGGCTCTCCTCCTCTCATTTTAAGGGAGTTGACTTGTTGTAAAGGCATGCTACAGAAATTATAATAGCAAATACAGTCATTTTCTGGTGTATTTCTGGGTTTCTCAATATGTTTCATGATTCCTCTCCCTTTTAGTTATAGCTTTTCTTTAAGTTACTTTGTTGTTTTAATGCCTTTAGATTAGACTTGGTAGATCTAGCATGTTGTCTATGATTTTGAAGATTGTTGTTGTGTGTATGCTTTCCTTGTCCATACTTTTGGTCATTTGCTTAAGGCAGATGACTGTGCAAAGTTAGTCTGAACTTTGATTTTATTGTTGCTCATTGAATCTCATCTTTATTTACCCTCCCATAGCGAATGAATGATGAATATCCACAGTCCTTAGAAGATAGCACAAATTTCATGATATTGTGAGAATTTTGGTTAAGTGAAGTTATGTCTAAGGAAACTGTCCACAGCAGGAACCTCCATGATCATTGTTCATCAGTAGTTGCTGGTCTAGGAAACATCTTCCTTCCTCGCCCTTTTCTTTTTTCCTTTTTTTAGAAACAACCTGTGTTAAGGTTCGTTACACATTGTAAAGCCAAATCTTATGAAATAATGGAGTCTAAGACTACTGCCTGAGCCTACAACAAAGTATAGTAATTCCAGATCCATAGAACTCCATTCATTGACTCAATTCTCTTGTAGCTTTGACTACATAAGGCCGCCCTATGATTCCAGCAAATCACATGAATCAACTAAAATATTTCAAGCCTCATCATGACTTGACACCCAAAAGACCTTGGGATAGTGTTCTGCAATTTGATTATGGAAGATTATCTTTCAAGAGAGGTAATGCACCTACGCATTACCTGTGTTGAGAAGTGCGTGAAAACACCATCAACAGAACTGGCCCTAGAAGGAGGGCATTCAATAAGAAGGTAAAGCTGGATTGAATTGAGTCATTCTCCCTTGAGAGATTCCATGGAGTATTGAGGGCTACACCAAACAAGGGAGACTTGCAGGAATTACGACCCCGATCCGAACCAAGAGAGCTAAACGAAGTGGACCATCCATCACTAATTTCGTAGGACAGCTCATTGTTCTTTTGCCTCTGCCTTCTTCATCCTCATCGAAGGGTTCATCTTCTACTCATCCCACCGCTAAGACCTTCCAAGTTGCCACTTCATATGGGCTGAGCACCGCCTTTCAGCCAAGCACGTTCACCAGCCTTGTTGCTGCCTCACCAATCATTACAGCCCCATTACCAACATAGACCAATCTGGTGCAGCCGCCTCCACCACCTTTTCTGATGGCATGGCTAGGTAATAACTCGTCTCCTCTCACCTTCAACCTCTACCATGATATGCCAAAGAATCCTGAGAATTTTCGCAAGAAGTTCAACTCCCGGGATCTGTAGAGGAGAGCCGAGGAACATGTCAAGATTTTTGAAATCGCCTTGAAGACTATGCAGATCATATACAAAGATGTGGCATGCAGACTCTTTCCCTACTCCTTAGGGGAAGAGGTCTTTTACTAGTATGTCAATTTACCAGCTGGAACTATCAACACGTGGGATCTCTTGAAGAACACATTCCTACAGAAGTTCAAGACCCCCGTCAGCCCTGCAGATTTATATCGACATTTCATGTCGGTCCAAAAGGAGATCAATGAACCAATCAACTCGTTCAATGATCGCTTCCACAGAGCGTACACCCAACTACAGGCCCTGTATGTTTTCAATGATGCTGGTGTCCTACCCATTTACTATGAGGCACTAGACAACCTCACTTCGGCCTTGGTAAAAAGGATGAGACCACCACTGGCTAGGTTGGTAGATGCATATGCTGAAGCCATCATTACCAGTAAAGATTTGGGGTAGAACATATCAGGTATGTTGCCTTCCTTTGGGCAAACCGCACAGCCAACATAGATGCAAGGACTCATGCAAGCTTTACAATATCAAACACCCAGGTTGAATCCGGTACCTCAGCTACCTACGGTTCCGCATCCTAGACAACCAATGAATCAGGCATACTCAGTACCTCATTACTTACTCCCCCAGTAGCAACAGTCGCATCCATAGGGATCCCAGATGCCAGCATACCTTCAAGCAGCAGAGTTTCCACTCGCTCATCAAAATCAGTCGGCAGCACAGCCTGTGTTCCTTCAGAATACCATGCCGCAACTGAGTAGCACCGAAAGGGATAGGATCGATGAGCTTACAGAGATGGTCAAGAAAATGTTGACTAAAATGACACATTTAAGGAATGAAAATAACCAGGTATAGACATCACAAAAAAGCATCCAGACCATCCTCAATAGGGATAATCACGATTACCATGAACATCAGGATAATCGAGAGCCTAGCATATCATCAGGGAAAAATTATGATAGAAATCAAAACTCGGGCCAGAACTTTGACAAGAGGCCCTTCCAAAGGAAGAACCGGACGTGGAATACACACCCCAACAATGGTGGCATTCCCATGCCCCTTGACCAGCCCAACAACAACAATAATGAAAACCATGCAAATGGAGTTTATCTAGCAGAGGCTGCTTTATTAGGTTGGTGCTGCATACACAAGATGAGCCGCCACTCTAAACTAGATTGCCCAAAATTCCAAACTGTAGTTGAAATTTTCCAAGTAGAGGTTCAAAATGCAATCGATAAATTAGGATGTAGGGACATTGTCCCATCTTATCCATACGACGCCTCGGTGCTAGTGGTAAATCAGACCCCTTTCCCAAAGGCAGAATGCAACACCCCTGAGCTGGAGAACGTTGATTCAAGTCGTCTTGACATGGTGAAAGAGGTAAGTTCTGAAAGTCCTTTGGCTTAGCTTTTTAATTCAATAGATAATGGTCCTAAGGATGATGAAGAGGAACTTAGAGAGGACAATGTCCAAATGTTTCACCAATGGACTACTCCTTACAACCTCAAAAATAAACAAGCAGGAGGTCTTGCTGGAGGCCCTTTCATGACCTCCATCTGGCCAAATAATTTCAGTACCCCTCCCGATCTGAGTGCAAACAATAACCCAGGTTTTCCACTTACACCCACATAATATCTTAGTAGAAATAAACAACAAAGCAGTGGCCAAGGCCAAAACACTACCCCCTCCCAGAACGCTTCCCATAACCAAGATATTGAGCAAATAGGGGAGTATATTGTTGAGGAATTCAAGAAGGTAAAGCTGAGCATGTCCACCTTCAAACTTCTAAAGGTGCCTGCTATCAAGAACGTCTTTTTCTGAATGATAAATTGAACCTCATCACAAGGGTCAGCTCAAGAAGAGGTTTTGGTAAAGAAGGTTTCTTTTAGTGATCAATTGAATGAACCAGTTGTCAGGCAGATTTTTAGCAGTAAAGCTGACCCCCCAACAGGTCAGCAGACAAACAGGTAGTCCAACAAGGTAGCTAATCTAACACCAACCCATAATAAGGGCAATGAGAAGGAAAAGTCCTAGGTCACTTAGGTGGACATTTTTGGAGGATTGTTTCAAGGGAAATTCAAGACCCCTCCCTTTCTGACCACTGTCCGTGTGTTCGAAAAGAACCTCCACAATTGCTTGATAGATTCAGGAGCATCAGCTAATGTCATGCCCTTGAGTGTCTGCAAGGCACTCGAAATCATGCCCACCCCTTCTTGGTGAAAGGTGACGCAACTTGATAAAACCGAAATCAGCATAGTAGGGGAAATCAACAAGATACCCATGCAAGTTGTTGCTGATCCTCGGATCCAACAAACCATTGATATATAGGTGGCCGATATCCCGAACACCTATGACATGATCCTAGGAAGGGATTTCATGAGGGCACTGAATGGATACACTGCCACTGATTACTCTCATATATGGCTGCCATAGAAGGGAATGCTAAATCAGATCCGGATTGACAGAGAACCCCAAATGAAATTTATAATTACAGAATACATCAACACGAATGAGGTGTTGTATGTCGAAACAAGCATGGAAAATTATTCCCTAGTGGCATATAGGGACGAGCCGGAGTACCCTGAAGATGAAGGAATGAGCGAGGCTTTCCTCGTACTATGTAGCCCGCCTACTAATTTGGCCAATGTCTCTCAGAGCATTGAAATGCTCATAGAACCCAATGACAAAGAAATATAAGAGAGCGACAACCTTGGACTCCTCGGTGGTTTCCAAGATTTCATGGAGAAGTGTGTGCATGACCAGCTCAGTTTGGGAACCGGAATGAACTTCCAGGAACTTCTGCTCCCTAATTGCTGCAGGGTGCATAATGCTACTCACTCAGAGTTTGACTGCTGCTTGTGCCAAACAACAGTTGCAAACATTAAAAAATGGTCTATTCCAAAGGAGAAAACTGGGCTTGTATTGCACAAGCAAACATGTTCCATCCATACAGCCCCAGAAGCAACCACTGAGTCGATGGTCCCTTCTCAGACAAAGGTCAAATCGGTCAGCCCTGCACCTAGGGATTCTCCCAGATTCTGGACGTTGTGCTTTGACGGTTCTAAATCCAAGCACGGAGCTGGGGTGAGTTTTGAACTGATCAGTCCTAAAGGTAAATCATAATTTTTCACTCATAGGCTACAATTTTATTGTACTAATAATGTGGTGGAATACGAGGCTTTGGTATTGGACCTCTTGATGGCATTAAGAAAAGATGTCAAGATGCTCCAGGTGTATAGAGATTCAGAGTTAGTCGTAAAGTAGGTCAGAAAGCTTTATTCTTGCTATGATCAAAGACTTACTAACTACCGACACCTTGTCTAGGATCTACTTGAAGGGTTGGATGCGTTCAACATTTAGCTAATCCCTCACCCTCAAAATTATACCGCCAACACCCTGGTGTAGACGGAAAGCACACTACAGCCCTTGTCTTTATCTGGCCTAAAAAGATTCACGGTGGAACTCACTTCTATCCCGTCAGTGCCAGATAATGTGGCCAATTTCCAAGTATTCAATAATGATGCGCAAATTCTGGAATTCCTCACCAGTTACGATGTGTTTGCCATGCAGATAATCCATGAGGTCAAGACTCAAGAGGTGGAATTGGCTATAGAAGGGGTCATCAACTTAAAAAATAACACCATCCCTAGAGGAATGGTTTAATTGGAGTGAATCTTTGACCTTGATTAGATCAAAGAGCAAGATCAATGAGCCAAAGAGGATACTATAAGTGGTGAGTGTGATACCCGCAACCTGGGAACAACTAGAAATCTCAGGAACGTGTTCATTGGTAAGGTCTGTGCTCCTAAAGAAAGATAAGGGATTCTTGAAACATTATGCAAATACCATGATGTCATCGCTAGAGCTATGACGACCTCAAAACATATGACAAGTCGATCTTCACGCACACTATCCCCCTCAGACCATATATAAAGTCATTCCGACAATGGCAGCGCCCTATCAACGCTCTATTGGAGCCAATAATTTATAAGGAAGTGCAGAAGCTGTTGTCAGCCAGGATCATTTTTTCTATTAGACACTCTACTTGGGTAGCGAATCTGGAGCCCATTAGAAAGAAAAATGGAGAAATTAGGTTATGCGTGGACTTCTGCAATTTGAATCGAGCGTCAGAGAAAGATAACTATCCTGTACCTTCGTTGGATGAGGTGTTGCAGGTAGTAAATTGATCCCAGATGATGTCCTTCTTGGATAGCTATTCGGCATACAACCAGGTCATGGTGCAGTACAAGGATCGACATAAGACAACATTCACCACCAAGTGGGGAATGTTTGCATATAGAAGAATACCATTCGGACTCATCAACGGTTGCACCACTTTCCAGCGAGCCATGGATATCGCATTCAAAGACTTGATAGGCAAGTGTATAATCATCTACATGGACGATTTGACAGTGTTTTCAAAGCAGTGGGGTGATCATGTCGCTGACTTATGCAAGGTCTTCGAAAGATGCCACACATTTGGGGTGTCCCTTAACCCAAAGAAATGCATCTTCGGGGTCACTGAGGGAAAGCTCCTTGGACACATCTTATCAGAGCGGGGAATCTCTATTGACCCCTAACGGATCCAGTCCATTATGAAAATCCAACTGCTAGGCAGCAAGAAGGAACTAAAATCATTCTTCGAGAAGATTAACTTCATCCTTAAATTTATCACTGGCTTCGCAGATATTGTCAAGCCGTTCAATGCCATGCTAAAGCAAGACGCCAAGGTTGAGTGGACTCCTGAAGCAAAGCGGGCTTTTGGGGAGATCAAGAGGGAAATTGCTGATGCCCCTATGTTGGTCAGCCCCAATTACCTGAAACTTTTTTATATATATTCCTTTGCTTCAGATCACTCTTGTTCCAGCATTCTGACACAAAAGGACAATGAGGGGAGCGAGCGTCCGATCGCCTTCATGAGTGCTCCTTTGAAAGATGCTGAACTTCGCTATCATAACGTAGAAAAACAAGCTTATGCCCTTGTTAAAGGAGTCAAGAAGTTTCGGCACTACATCTTGCGCAACAAGGTTTTTGCCATAGTTCCCGACCCCGCAATGAAAATGTTGCTTATGCAGAATGAGCTAGGCGAACGACGGGTAAAGTGGATTGCGTTGCTACAAGAATATGATATGGAGATCCAACCGATGAAGCTAGTAAGAGGACAGGCACTCGCCCGAACAATGGAAGAGGCAGTTATTGATGTTGTACTTGAACTCACGGTACAACAATACCAGCTGGAGGATGTCTCCCCAGGAGAGTGGTATGATGATATAGTGTACTACCTACTGAACCACAAGTGCCCACCCCAATTGCAAGAAATCCAGAGATGAGCTCTAAGGTTGAGAAGTAGCAACTATATGTTGCAGGGCTCTATATTGTACAAGAGAAATCATGAGGGTATCTATCTGCGATGCCTAAGAAAGGAGGAAGTTGATCGCGTCCTTAAAGAATTTCATGACAAATTCGAAACTGGCCATGGCTCAGGTCTATCGACTGCGCACCAAATATTGAGAGCTGGATACTATTGGCCCACCATTTTCAAGGATGCTCATGGTCACGTCCATACCTGCCACATGTGCTAGACTGTCGCTGCCCAGGAAAGGAATGTTGTTGTCCCATTACAACCTGTTCTAGAGGTAAGGCCTTTTGTGCAATGGGGTCTCGACTTCATTGGTCTGGTAAGTCCTCCATCATCTATGGCACATAGGTACATTCTAACTGCTTTTGATTATTGCACTAGATGGACGGAAGCAATAACTTGTAGGCAATGTACAACTGAAGTCGTAACTGGTTTCTTAGAAAGTTTCATTTTAAATAATTTTGGTTGCCCGTACACTCTAGTATGTGATAATGGCCTTGCATTTGCCTCATTGAAATTCACAAGTTGGACCTTCGATTATGGTATCGCCCTCAAATTCTCCTCTAACTATTACCCTCAAGACAAAGACCTTGTGGAATCCACCAATAAAAACTTAATCATGGTGATTAAGAAGCTGCTAGATAGGAACCCCAAGGATTGGCACACCCAACTTTGCTTCGCCTTATGGGAAGATCGCACCCTCCACAAGGTTGCCCTTGGAGATTCGCCATACCATCTAGTCTATGGCTTGGAACCCGTTTTTCCCATACATTTGAAAATCCCAACCCTCCAGTTCATCAATGACTTTTACGAAGGAGGAGACCGTAGAGAAGCTCAGCTCGCTGAGCTGCTGCACCTTGAAGAAGTACGAGACCGCGCGATAGAAAATTTTTCCAAGCATCAGGGCATAGTCAAAAGATGGTTCGATCGTCGAGCCAAAGTTAAGGCCTTCTGCATTTCTAATCTAGTCCTCTATTGAGACAAGGCCCACGAAAAGAAAGGGGGACACAACAAATTCGACAAGCTTTGGCTTGGCCCCTTTTAGATTGCTAAAATCCTTGGAGATAATGCTTTTCGTCTAAAGACTCTCACTAGTGAAGACGTCTCGTTACCTGTCAATGGGTAGCACCTCAAGCATTACTTCTATGTCTAAGCTCTTATGAGCTGTCAGTGTAAATACTTGTACATAGGTTAAGATAGAATTTTTGCTTTTTCCTTCGGTTTTGCTTGTTTTCTAGCCATTTTGTCATAATTTTGAGTGTCTCCCTATTCTGCCGTGGTGGCCATGCCCGGTCTAGTGAATGGTTTACCTCCCTATCCACTTTCGCACTGTTCTCTAGATAAGCCTTCATTCCCTACTATTACCCTCTGAAAGCTCCTAAGTATTGGTTTTCAACTTTCGAACTTTGCACTAACCTAGGATGGCTATCTGCTTGAAACCCTGCTCTTGTCGTTGAACGCACAAAGAAAATTTAAAATATCTCCAAGGAATAGTATGGTGATCATTGGGAAGCCGAGATAAGTGAAAAATCTAAAGTCTGTTCTAGTGACTACTGCGATTCTCAAGCCCATTGTGAACTTCGCTGTTCACACGGTTGATAAAAAAAGGTAAAGAAAGAAAGTGCTAAAGGAAATATCCAGCACAAGCAATAAATAAATTGCAAAGAATAATCGTATGGGTGTGTGAATATCTCTATCGGGGCTATGGATGCCCGACTGGCAGTAGAGCTATGTTCGTGAGGTTGTAGTGACAACTCCGTCGGGGCTATGGACGCCTGACTGGCAACGGAGCAATGTCCAGGTTACTTTTGGGATTAGATGAACTACGTAGCTTTTCTCCTCCAAATAGTGGTTACTCCTGTTCTCTCTAAGGAAAGGAAATGAATTCACCATGCACACACTTCACTGATAAACTTGTAGTCTGATTCAATCCTGCCCTCCTTAAACTGTCCTTAGTTCAGCTTTGAAAATTGTCTTAGGTCTGTGAAACCAGAGATCACGGGTTCAGAATGAATATTTATCTCTAGAATGCCAAGAGCGTTCTCCCAGCGGAGTCACCATTTATTTTGCCTTTTGCACACACGCCCCTTTTGGAACGAGGACCCTCTTTTCCCTCTTTGTTGTTTCGGTCCTTTTTATTCTACCTCATTTTGCGTACCCATTTTTTTGTGCCCCAAAGGGTCGATGCATTTTCCAATGCCATATTTTTGGGCTGGACAGAAGTACCCCCCCCCATAAAAATTGCTAAGTCTCGGTGAACTCGGGTTTTTCCTTGTCAAAATTATAGTTCTAGCATGCTGCAATTTTCGGGTTTCCCCTTTCGGATTGCTTCTGCTGGGATTGCTCTTCCAGACTTCCCATTGGGCTTCGATGTTTTAATGGCAGTGACAGGATGACTTTTCGAACCTCGGACCCTGGACCTTCCGCCGCCCCTGCGTTTTTTCAAATTCACCAACCTAACCTACCCCGTACGAGGAATTTAATGATGCATTAATGGCGGTTTTTCCTATAAATTTTTTTTTTCCAGCCATCATTATCAATTGCGCGAGTGATAGAAGAGTTTAGAGAACTTTCAGAGACCAGGTGTTTTCTGCCCAGCATTCTGAGTTCTGTTTTCCACCGTTTTCTGCACGACCGACTGATTGTTCTTCGGGATTTTGAGGTAGGTTCACCGTCTACCTGCCCTCCCTCTTTGTTTTATGAAATTTTGTATTTTTGTGTATACAAATTGTAAAATGGGTTGAAAATCTAGTAAATTTGTGCCTTCTGATCAGAACCCATGTTTTAAAAATGTGAAAATCAATCTTTAAATCACCTAAATTTTGACCCAGAACTTCATCGCAGCGCGGCTATTCTTCGGAACAGCACTGACATCTCCCAAGCCTGGGTCTTCTCGTGGCCGTCCATGGCATCTCATCCCCAATTCCCAACTTCTGAACCCTCCTTGGATTTTGACCTTTGGAATTCCCTTCCCGGGATTCCGGTGTGTCTTTGCCATTCCAAACAGCTCCATCTAAGCATCCTCCCGACCCTCGAACCCTGAACCCTCAAGCAGCCCGTCTAAAATATCAAAAATTGAAAGATTTGCAATCTTCAATTCCCAACTCAGAATTTGGTTTCCAGAATTCTGTTCCTGGAACTCCGTCCCGTCTTCGCCGTCTCAAACAGCCTTCATCTTGCAGCTTTCCAAAATCCACTTCCCAACTACAAGGTCTTCTGCTTTCCGGTCAAAATCTTTGGCCAACCTCCCTCTTCAGATTTCAACCATCAGAGTTCCCTTCCCGGGATTCCATTGTGTCTCCGCTGTTCTAAAATGGCCTTGTTCGAGCATCTTCCCGGCTCCCGGACCTCGGTTTGCATTTTTCCGAAACCTAAATCCAGTCAATTTTTCTTCGACCCTTCTTTCCTAACTCTGAATGCTAGAATTCCACTCCACCTATGCCATTCTAATGGTGAGTTTGGGACAGCTTCCTGATCTCCAGGTCCCGGTGCTTCGTCCGCTGCCCAATTGTCCCGAACCCTCTGACCGCTTCCGAAAATTGCTTCCCAGATTTCCTCTTTCATTTTGTCGTTCTTAACGGATGACCCTTAGTTGTTTCCCAGTGATGGCAATCTGAGACCTAGATTCTGGCGTCCGGAATTCCGCTTCCTCTGCGTCCTTTCAGACAACTTCCCTGCAGATGATGCCCGAACTTCCAAATGAGGTACCAAATGACCTCCAAATCCAAAATGGATTTTGACCCACTTGCTAAAATTAGGTTTTCCTCTGCCTCCAACCTCAAATCCCCAATTTCAACCTCAGGAAATACCTATGGGAATTCCATTCTCATTTTGCCCTTTTAGACAACATTCTGCCAAGGGAATTCCAGCCCAGGAACTTCGGATTGTTTGCACTGCTCTCTAACAATGAAGTATCTAGCTTCCATGGTTATTAAATATGAATTATGATTTCTAGACTGATTTTAACATGCAGGGATTTATCAACGGCCATTTTGTCAAGTTCATCATTGCTAATTCTCGTCTTTCGTGTAGGATTTATGGAATCCGATGCAGAGACTTCCAGTTCTTCCAAGAAAGGATAAGGAATAGCTGATCCACCAAGGGGCAAGGAAGATAGGGACCTAACGAAATACAAATTTCAGGGAGTCCCTATTCAATCTAGAATCACTACCCTTTGGAGGGATGTCTCAGATACCAACATCGGACAGGTCGATGTTGACGAATTCACACAAAGGGTTAGAATGAACCCAAAAACAACAAATACAAGATTAATAAAGAGCAGTGGACTTGCTAAAGCTGCAGGTTTCCCTTCAGCCTTAGTGGAGGCCTACCAATCTGATACTAGAACCATATTGGACCATGACAAAAATATCCTTGCAGATATGTCTCTGTCAAGTATAACAACAACTTTCCACATTCCTGCCTTTGAAAGCATGGAGGTCCCTACCATGGAAGACTGTAAAGATGTGTGGGAACAGGACCTGTTGGGGTGTAAAAGGCTTATCAACCGGTACACGTTGAAAGAAAAATGAGGTAGTGCTGGAAAGCTTCCTCAGGAGCTCTTTCGTAGTGACTTCTTCGAGGACTACCATGACCTTGTAACTCTACTCAGCCGAGTCATGGGCCTTCCCAGTGCTATTTTCTTCCAAGAATAGATGTTCTATTTCATAGAACAAATCCTCCGAGGTAAGGGCACCACCTTCTATTGGGGCGAGATAATTAGCGACTGCTTCTATGAGCAGTTTACCACCATGAAAAAAACCAACAAATTCTTCATGACCTCCTACTTGGTATATTCTCTCACTGATCAGCGACATTATCAGGGGTTGACAATGATTCCCCATGATCTATGGGGACCAGAGCTCAAGCCTTATGACAAGTACCCCCAGTTACAATTCTGGAATTTCAAAAGAAAATACTGTAGGGTGAACAACGCATTCATTGCTCACATCATTCGATCCATAGGAGGGGATTTTCATAGGAGGACATCCCATAGTGCGAGGGTCCTCCTTAGGCAATACGCCTTCTGGTACATTCAATTCCTAAGGTTCACCTACATATGCGCTTAGGGATTCACCGAGAGACCGAACAAGCTACCACGGTACCCAAATGACCGAATTATTCTCTTGGAGCTGACTTGACAGCTGTGACACATTCATAGCATCTTGAGTGAAAAACATCTGGCAGGCCCCGCCTATCCCATGAACCTCAGTCAGGGAATGTATAAGATCCACACCTCCTAGTGCACGGGATATTCAAAAAAAGAGCTAGCGGAATATAACTTCGAGCAATATATTGCGCGGCCACGAATGGATCCTTATGGTCATGTCAAAAAGGCACTGGGATGTGAGTATGCCCACCTCCACAACATTGAGGACTTTTGGGCCAATTGCAGGGATGATCTTGAGTCACAGTTGCAGCATTACATGCGCATGACCATCATCTATGTGCGAAGGGTGAACTTGTGTCCGGTCTCTGATCAGCTAGAAGAGGATGAAGAAACAATTGTGAACCTAGGATACGATGTAATTTCCAACTTGCCACTGCCTGCAATTCACTAGAATGCACCGAAGCTTAATGAAATTGGTGTGCTCACTAGGCCCATTGAAATCCGAACGAGGGCATGGATTGATGAGAAGGTGGCTCAATTGAAAGAACAAGGGGTCATCCTAACACTCACCGAACTTACAAGTGAGCATGTAAGTGAACCAAGTGGCTCTGAAGGTGGAGCAGCCGCTATTACAACTGGGGAGACATCTAAGACCCCACCATCGGTGAGGACCAAGAAAAGAAAGGAGGCTAGCAAATAGCTGCCCAAGCCGAAGGTCTATGCCCATAAGGCTTTTGAGCCTGAACCTTCCAAGAAGAGGAGGAAAACAACTCGTAGTGCAGAGACGGCTATATTAACCAAGGGTCCGTCACTTGGGATTGGAGGATCATGATCTAGCTCACCAAGTCCACTTCCTACCATTGTTACTACTACTATTGCTTCCCCTCCCTCTCATGGTTCTCTTGCAGTCTCTGCTTCCTCCCTGCCTACGATGGATATCTCCATCCACCTTGCTCCTACTCCTCTAGCATTGCAAGTTATCCATATAGATTCATCATCTGCCACCACCTCACCAATGACCTCTTCCTCCATGTCTGCTTCCCTTCCTGCCATTTCTGCTACTACAGTGCCTGCCCTTAGCCTTCTGGAGTCATTTGTAAAGTATATGCAGAGTGTGTCGTCTGAGCTTTTGAGGATGCTCACCAATCTGATAGTCCAGGCTGCAATAGCTCAGGCTATGGCCTCCACTCCAACAACATTCCCCTCTACTGAATGACCAAAGATAAAAGCAACCATGCAGATATTAGACGAGCGTGAACAACAGCAGCTATAGGCTGAGAAGGTGCCAGAGTACGAAGAGTTTAAATATCATGAACACCCTTTGTTCGAGTTTTGGGAGATTGATGAAGTGGCCTCTAAGTCTTCTAGCGAGGGCACTGAGGACCTTGATGCAGAGCTGATCCAGGAGTCAAATGATCTCGAGCTCAATGCTGAGTGGGGCAAGCAGCTCAAGGAAATTGAGGACAAGGAGGCCGAGGACCGACTTGCATAAGAAGAGGAGATTGTTGCTCCAGAGACGGAAGGTAATAGGTCTCCAACTGAGGGACATGGCCAGACCTCAGAGCATGAAAAGGAAACATTCCTCCACGGGGACGAACAAGGGGAGAACCTCGAGGAACATCAAGATACTCTAAAAGAAAGGGAGGAGGATGCTGAAAAGAAGGATTCACCTAAGGAGCAATTGTACACCGAGTCTTCCGTTGAACATGAAATGATCAAACAAGATTTTGATGAAGAAAAGGAAAGTGCAGAAACCAAGGGGACAACTCTTGTTATCGAAACTGTCGAACCCGAGAAGGGAGACAACGGGACTCAAAGTGAATCGCCAAGGGAAGAACCCCAAATGCCCAATTGGCTACAAAGACAACTCAAGCAAAGGACTTCCACCTTGAAAGATCCCAAGGCGAGGTTGGAAGCCATCATGGCTAGAGCATGAGTAAGCACCCGAAAAGAGAAGAAGGCAAAGGTCAGATCAAAGGTAACCATGGATTCCTCGGGATCAAGGGTAGTACAAATAGCAACACTGATGGTTGGGGAACAAGGTATAACTTACAACATCTCCACCATCGACTTGGGAGTGGCCACAAGGGAACAAAAATTTGAGCATCTCCAAGAGTCGGTCGCCACAGTAGTGCACCTTATCCAGTAGGATAAGGTCTCAAAAGAAGAACTAAAGGAGCAGGAGGCTGATCTAGCAACTTATATTCAGCAGTGGTCATCTCCGGATGAGTAGCCTACAACATCATCAGCCCCACCTCAGTTGTTGTCCCATGAACAAATTAACAAGCTCGAAAAGAGACTGAACCTGGACAAGACTATGAAAAATTGGTTCCGGTAGGTTTTCGACATGGGAAACATGGGCATCAACTTGGTTGTTCGGGTAGCAAATAGGTTCCTAGAAGTTCAAAAGACTCTTGAGGACACAAGGCAGATCTGTGAAAGGTTCCCAGGGAAGTACGAGTCGGCCTACCCAAAGATTGAGGCCATACTCGTGTTGCCAAGCGAGGTCTGGGAAAAGGATCTTGCCATCAAGGATGATGATCACTAGCTAGTAGACACGTGGAAGTGAGATTTCAATCACAGGAAGAGGAGGCTTGAGCAGGTTTTGGAGCTAATGATTCTAGACATTGAATGGGCAAGACATTTTAGGGAAGAGTGTGCTCGGTACCTCAAACTGATGACGAGGTACGAGTTGCCGGCGGTCGAGATCAATCCAGAGAATATAAAGCCCTACTTTTGAAGATTATGGAGGATGGGATGTCCGCCAAGGTCACCACTAAATTCATGTGCTTCGCTACCTGAGCCTTTACACAATCAAAACTTTTCATGGACAATGCTGCTAAGTATGAGGATGACTGGAAGAAGCTAGGCAGCATTCCCAAGAGTGGTCTTACCAAATTTTAAAAGATGAAATCATAGAGGTGGATAAGTTTCAGTCCCTGATCCTGAATTTCAAGGAGTATGCCGCATTGAAGAAGCGAGAGGGAAATCCCATCATCGATGATAAATTCCTTGAAGAATACCTATAGCAAAGGGCAAATGGCTGAAAGACAAATTTGCTATAGTGTTGTCACTAGATGACGAAATAGGGAAGAAACAAGATATTGTTTATAAATGTAAACTATTTGGGGGTAGGTGAGACCCTAATGTAAAGTGAATCTTGGCCACACAATAGAATCGGATCTTGGCCACTCATTGTGTTTTTTGAAAACTATAAATAGGGCTCTCCTCCTCTCATTTTAAGGGAGTTGACTTGTTGTAAAGGCATGCTGTAGAAATTATAATAGCAAATACAGTCATTTTCTAGTGTATTTCTGGGTTTCTCAATATGTTTCATGATTCCTCTCCCTTTTAGTCATAGCTTTGCTTTAAGTTACTTTGTTGTTTTAATGCCTTTAGATTAGACTTTCTAGATCTAGCATGATGTCTCTGAATTTGAAGATTGTTGCTGTGTGTATGCTTTCCTTGTCCATACTTTTGGTCATTTGTTCAAGGCAGATGACTGTGCAAAGTTAGTCTGGACTTCGATTTCATTGTTGCTCATTGAATCTCATCTTTATTCACCCTCCCATAGTGAATCAATGATGAATATCCATAGTCCTTAGAAGATAGCACAAATTTCATGATATTGTGAGAATTCTGGTTAAGTGAAATTATGTTTAAGAAAACTGTCCACAGTAGGAACCTCCATGATCACTGTTCATCGGTAGTTGTAGGTCCGAGAAACATCTTCCTTCCTCGCCCTTTTCTTTTTTTCTTTTTTTAGAAACAACCTATGTTAAGGTTCGTTGCATATTGTAAAGCCAAATCTTATGAAATAATGGAGTCTAAGACTGCTCCCTGAGCTTGTAGCAAAGTATAGTAATTTTAGATCCATAGAACTCCATTCATTGACTCAATTCTCCTACAACTTCGACTACGTAAGGGCACCCTGTGATTCCAGCAAATCACATAAATCAACTAAAATATTTCAAGCCTCGTCATGAGCTGACACCCGAGAGACCTTGGGATAATGTTCTATAATTTGATTGTGGAAGATTATCTTTCAAGAGAGGTAATGCACCTACGCATTACCTATGTTGAGAAGTGCATGAAAACACCATCAACACTACTAACAATGACTAATTTGGTGACCTTAGTCTTAATGACTAACTCACATAGCCCACATTGGAATGACCTTCTAAGGTCCAAAATAAACACATAAACCCTCTGACTTGGCTAATGTCAGATACAAGCCCAAAATATCCTAACTATGGAGGTTAGCCTAGGTGTGCTCATGCACCATATACTCTTAATAGGAACAAAACCCTAAAATTATGGCTGACCTTCATGGCAGTATACATATTAAACATGAGAGATACGATTCATTGAATTCCATACACACCCACAACAAGATTAATAAGTAAATTTGATTTTAAAATATAGTTGCTTGCAACACAATCTAAGGAAATTGCGACATCAAGAGACTAGTGCCTAGTCCTAGGGTGGAGTCACCTAAATCAAATAATCTCAAACTCATTACAACATTAAATCTATCATAAATATGCCTATCAAATAATAGAAACCAAACCATTCATACTTTATTAATCCAAGCATATAGTATTGGAAACAAGCTACACTAAGAGGGGGGGTGAATCAGTGTTGTGCAAAATTTAACATTATTAGCCTTTAACTTCAAAGCACTAACAAAATTCAACCATAAAACATGAAGAAAATGAACACAACACCATAACACAAGGATTTTTATGTGGAAACCCTGTTTGGGGAAAAATCACGGTGGATGGCCAATCCATAAGTTAATCTGAGTATACTCAAATGAAGTTTACAATAAGGGGAATGCACTTGCATTCAGACACACTGCCTAGAGCTCACTGCTCAAAGGGAAGACTCATTGCCTTATAGAGAAAATCAGATTAAAAACCCTCTGAGGGTTTGGACTGAGAAAAATAACATCTACATATGCCTAATTACAGTTCCGGTTAAGCACAATATACAATCTTCTATCTTACAAACTGATTCTGCACTTTTGCTTTGTTCTGCTCACACTCGCAATACAAATTCTTTATGCGCAAGTGAAACTATGCATTATCGCTCTTCTTCTCTACTCTAACTCATAATTAGCATCAACACACACTTCATACTTCCTTCAAAATGATACAGACAGTCTTATATATATATATATATATTCGTAACATAGAATTCAATTACACTTTGTCAGCTTCAATAAATCATAAAAATAATTACAACTGTTGGCTTAAATCGAGAATAATATGCAATGCATATCCACAACGGTTGGATACAACTTGGTTAGGACCCAAAGAAAGATGTCTTAACAAATTCCTTCTCATACATCCATGGCATAATATATTCATGAAGTTGGCTCTAATACGAGAGAATTTGAGAATAAGTCAACCAGATCTTCTAACTTCCACATGAATTGATACAAGCCCCTATGCTTCAGTAGTAACATAGATCATATACACAAAAAGAATTCCAGAGATGTACAACACAAAATAATAACTTAAAATCTTCATACGAAACCATGAACACTTTGTTACTAGATACTCTATTCTTCCTTATAAATCTTCAATCTATCTACGAGTATGATCAAATGGTAGTGTGCGTATCTGATCATCTATTAGAGTTTCCATCAATGAAAACACCAAGTGATATTGTGCTGTCTCTTGCCAACATATAGTTGCATAAATATTCATTCATGTTAATACAATTTAACTTACTCCTTGAATAAGAGTAATAATAGTGAAGAAAAATTTAGGGAAATGCAAGAAGATGAACAAAAAAAGCCCTTTCTTTCATTATATTCAAAACTTACGTAATGTATACAATAGAGAAAAATGACCCAAAATATCTTGTCATTTATTTATCTAACATGATAGTGTTGCAATTACATTCTCAATTACAAGACTTAAAAAACTTCAAAAAACCTAAAACCAACACTATATATTTGAGACCCTATTACCAAATGGTATTCTTGTGAGACCAAAATATAAGAAACCACTTCTCTGAAACAAAAAAATATGCATTTAAGGAAAGTGCAAAAACCTAAATAGAGATCCACTGTAGACACCTAGAAAACCCAACCTCGTTGATCAATAACTGCCTCCAGCTTATGAAGAATCTTCAATCTAGAATCTGTTTACTAGAAAACCCTTGCATTTTCTTTCTTTCCAATAGAAAAATAATCCCCTACTGGGAAGACTTCATTCTTCATCATTTTCCTTGCCTTGCAACTAAAAGAATATTCAATTTGTAAAATACTAGAAGCCCTTCGTGAAAATCTTTCACTCTCCCTCATTTGTCTATAAAAACTTCTTTACCTATGTATTTATCATTTACTGTTATCTACAACTCGAAACCTTTATGTTTATTTGGAAAGGGATTTAAATTATTTTATTGGGTTTTGAAAATCACATTACCTATGCACCTTTACCCTGCATTTTATAAATAAAACCCCTTTGCGACTTCAAAAGTGAAAGCTTTTAAAAAATTTCTTGGGTAAATATAATATTTTACCTGTGCATTTTAAAATTGTATTTTAGTGCCCAACAAAAAAGATATTTTATTATAATGTGTGAAGGCTTTAATTAAAAAATTATTCGGGCACTTCTCAGCAAAAGAAAGTATTTATTTGTTTTCACATTATGAAAGAATTGAATTATTTCACAAAATTTACCCACGTATTCTATATTTACCTTCACATACCCCTTCATCGTAATTTTTTTTATGAAACTTTTGCTTTAGATGACAACCATGGACCCCACGACGCTTCACACAAACCTTACTAGTCTTCCATTGCATATCTTTAATACATTATGGAAAATGTAATACCAATTAGTGATGCCCGATGAAAACAAAGCAGCTTCACCCATCATGAATGCAGTAAGAAAAGGGAGACACAAATAGCGATATGTGATGAGGAGCTTTGTGTATCACTAATGCATCAGGAGAAAGGGGTTTGGAAATCATGATATGGTAGTAGGAGAGCTCACAACATATGGTATTTGGTCGAATACACAAGATTGCACTCTTTAATTCAAACACTACTTGTTGAATCTTATCAGCAATGCATTTTAGCATTCAAAGTTTTGAAAATTGAAACTTTAGCATTGCAATAAAACTCCAATGTGTAGCATGTGATTTGAAAGCTCCAGAAAAATTCTCTTATCCATGCTCATTCACAACCTTTCCATTGTTCAACTTCCTGATGCTCGAGCTACATACAATAGAATTAGGGTTTGGTGCAAAGGAGGGATTTTTGTAAACAATTTGATACATTCCCACTATGGGTACATACCATTCTAGTACAAAGTAAAAATATGTTATTAATATCCACACATTAATGCACCAAATAAAATTGTTCCCCACAATAGAAATTGGTATTAGTCTAAGGAATTTACTCTGCAATATCACTTGAATCACTTTCAACCAGCATAATGGATGCCACAACATCATTAAAAAATCATCAAAATTGTGTCTACATTCATCAAGACACCCCCTGAGCCTCCTCAACATGCATCGCCTCCAACATTTGATTCTTTGAATCTCTCCTTTCATGGCGATAGGCTGGAGAACACACACCTATTCAACAAATCAATCCTATGAATATCCTACAATCATTCCATAAAACCATATTTTTGTGAGGTCACGTGGTTCAACATTTGCATGTGCTCTTGCTTGAAATATTTCTCAATCCATTTCAACACATCCACTATTGTCTTTAGTGCAACATCATAACTTGTACATTTGAAAGAATTATATGAATTTTTTTGAATGCCTTCACTATCTTTCCACATCATTTATATACATATATTTTGAAACCCTACCATAACTATGCTCTAAGAAATACCTTCATTATAGGTGAGACAACAACATGTGATAGGATTTTCCCCTTTAATGCTTTGATGGATGGACACATGCTCTTCATAAACTCCCACTTAGCATAGACCATTAAATGATTTTCATTCTAAAACACTTTCACCCCATACTTAGCATTTTATTTTAAATTTCTACAACTTTTGATTGTATTTGCACGTAGGTTTCTAAATCCCTTTTCAATAAATTCATTCAATGCATGTACATGGAGTAAGAAGGGAGGAACGATGACAAACGTTGTGGGAGTTAGTAGTACATATAAATCCCAAGAAGAACACAATTGGAATCTCCTTAATTTTTTCCTATTATCTACCATTGCCTCAAACAAGTCCTCCCTATTTTGATCGATGCTTTTCCCTTTTCTAATTTTAGTTTCAAAAGCTCTTATATTGATCATATTTTGCTAAGGGCAACTCCAATATTGTCAATATATGACCTCTTTATGCTATAAATGAGATAGAGGGATTTTGATACCAATTTATATTCTAAAACTGACCTCTACCTCATGTTTCCAAACATATATGAAATATCTGAGGAGTTCTTCATCCATCATAAGTGGATCCATAATCAATTCCAAGCCCAATTTTTGATAGCAAGATATAGGTAGGAATCCCTACTATCAAAAACTTGAATAGTACCAGCTTGTATAAATGAATTTCTTCTTCAACATCATGGGCACCCTTGAGGTCAGTGGCTCCATAAATATTCCCCATTCATCCCAACGAGGCTGATATGTCTCTCTAATAGGTGTACTTAGAAATGCATATTGAAAAACATGATACCACTTTGGTATTAGTGGTGATGTATTAGTCTACATAACAAATTTGCATTTTTAAGTATCATTTAGTTGTGCAAACAACCTAGAAATATTAAATAGTGTTGAATTTATACCATGGTAAGTGAAACACAACCTCCCCCCTAATGGTTCTCTTATGGACATGGCTGCCCTCACAATCCTGAACTATGCTCACCTCTTAATCCTTGTACATGAAAAAAAATGGACCTTGCTTTGCACTTAAAATATTGAAGGAAATTATGATTGTGTACCCCTTCATATTTTTCCCTCACAAAGAAATTTACCTAGACTGAGAGCAACGTGGCTTCTCTCTGCTCTTTCAATTCAAAACGTATTTTATTAAACTATAAAAGTTTATCATATCTTATTTAGCTTCCTCAAATCATGTGACACATGTCGTGTCCCCTTGTGGGCTCGACTAAACAATTTTATTTTTGAAACAAATTTTTACCTTGAATTGATCTAAGGCTGGCTTTGAATGCATCTGGCCTAAAAATATTGAAGTGGCAACCATCAGAATCCACTTTCTGGCATTTTGTATTACGAGTAAAATAGGTCAAGTGACCTCTAGAATTCCCTTGGAAAACTAGTCAAACAACCTCTTGAAGTCATGAAAATTCCCAGGCATGTAAACATTTGACCCAAGAACTCCATGCAATATATGGATTGGAAAAAAATATTCCGACGTGAAATATATTCAATGCCAAAGTGTCTCACTCAGACATTTTTGCAACTACACCTATCAAAAACAAACTTGAGCACACCAAGTCACTTCCTTGAAAAATTATCAAATCACCTTCTGCGAAGCTACCATTGCCAAAAATAGATCATTTAGGTCCATTGAGTATTTGTGCAAGAGGGTCCTTCTTTAATCCAAATTCTTTACAAGATATTAGGGGTCAAAGTTGACCTCCCTGAAAGATTCAGGAAACACATGTAGAAATAGAACAAATTGCATTTTCTTTTGACATGGTAAAAATTTCAAATTTGATCCTAAGACTCTAAAATCAGACCAAGGAGCATATGAATATGAGGGGAATGCAGAGAACCAATCCATTTTCCTTGAAGATCATCCAACTATGAATTATCAATCCAAACAAGAGGCCACTTTGTAAGCCTCAGAATTTGCAAACAACAAAACAGTCCCAAAACCCTCCAACTTTTTATTTTAAAACCCTATCAAAAGTCATCGTAGGAAGCTGAAATTAAACATAAATGTTGACATATGAAAAATAAATACACTTTCCAAGGGACTTGGAATGAAATAAAGTGGGCTTCGAATTATGACCCTCCAAATTAAGTCACCAGGATAGATTTTTCAGGGGCACTTATGAGTGTGCAAATCAAATTTACACATCATGGGCACTTCAAATTTACAAGGTTTGAAGGGGCCATCATGCCTAATATTACCTTTCCGTACAATTTTTTGATTTCCTTGATTGGAATTATTCCCTATAGGCTAAGTGTTTACTTTTCCTTGATACAAATAACCTTGTCCAATTCCACTCATCTTTGGGGTTAAGAACAAGGGGAATATTGGCGTATATGAGATGAGATGTTTAGGCCAATAGTTGGGGTAGGTTGGTATGGAGAAGGAGTTGGATTTTGAGAAATAGAAGTTGTTGAATCTCTTAATCCATATGAATATTTTATGAACTCTATTTCTCTTTTTAATTTAGGCTTGGTGGCTAATTGTTTCTTTCTTTCCAATTCCATTTGTAATTTTTCATTTTCCTTCTATAACTTGAGATCTAATGGATCAAGTAGTATGGATGCAAAATCCTTATGATATGATGTGTTATCATTTATTCTCACTCCTTTTTTGCAATATATAGCCTTATTTCCTTTGTCTACAGGCTAGGATGAGATATTTGTAGTGTAAGCAGCTGTTATTGTACTAGTAACAAAAAAATTGGTCCATGTCTTCGTGTAGAAATTTCCCATGGGAGAATTCAAAGAATTCGAGCCAAATATTGGGGTAAGTATTGGACTACTACATAAAATAGGAACAAAATAAGGTTCCTCTTGGTTAATTAATATCATCTTCTCAACTCTCCTCTTAAACCTATCCCTCTCATACATTACATTTCTAACTTTTCTTCTTTCTCCTCGATTTTCTCGATCCCTATTTGTTCAAGTGTTTGAGATTTTTCTTGGAGTTACAAGACTTCTTGTAACAACTCATCCTCATTTGGAAAATTAATATTAGATTTTGAGTTCTCAAGGGCACTATCCATGAGATTTATAACACTCGTTTTGAATGTAGGAGTAGGTACTTTGCTAACAAGGTTAGCTAACAAGTCAAAATTAGAGTATTATACGCATCTATCCAAGATTTAACCTTGGAGATGCTAATTTAGGGGTATGTGTAGGATCATCATGGAAAAAATAGGCCCTTAAGTGGCAATGAAAATTTAGAAAATCAGAGTTAGGTAACTTGACATAAAAAATTGAATAAGTTATCTATATTATTTCAAAAATATGTAAGAATAGAATCTATATAAAATTGAATGTAGTTTCTAAAATACTAGGTTTATTTAAAATAAGAAAACATCTATTTGGTGAAAATTTGAAATTTCAATGTAGTAGTACTTAAATTCTAGGGAAAAAATAAGAAGTAGGTGTCTATTTGACTACCCTAACCACAATAAAATGATAATATTTTTTTATTATATTTTAGATATAAGTAGAAGACTCATGTCCCAATGTGATGCATGTTTTTTTGTAATTTGTTTCCAAGAAAATAATTAATTGTGATTTTTTTATTACAACTTCTTAAAAATATAAAAACTTGTATGTGTGACCACCTTAACTTGGTCAAAACTTCATGAAATTCATTTTTTAATTTTTAATCCTAGAGTAAGGGAAACATAGAATGTGATGCATGTTTTGGATCCAAAATATGTGATACGGTTTGAAATTTATAGATGTTTTTCAATTTTCCTATCAATTAAGACTTCAGTCATAATTCAAATGGAAAATGAATAATAATTATTTATTAAATTGAAAGTAAAGCATAATTTATATTAGTGGAAAGCTGATAATCTCCTTTAAAAACCCTTTTCATTTCATTAATTTTGATTATAAAAAATTCATCAGCCACATGGGCCATCATATCACTTACATATCGTCACTTTCTAGCCCATCATGATCCTGCACATACCCTTAGCATTAAAACTATACTCCCAGAACTTCTCCCTTTGTTGTTGTTCACTAGCTAGAGGATCTGAATGAGCTTGACTTTTACCAACAAGTTCCCTTATAACTGAACCTTCCTCATCTGTAGAAGGCATTCCAAATTCAAACATTCCTTGCAAATTTTCATTACTAATTTCATGGGAACACCTCAATCCTAGTGGACAAGGAGAAAAAAACTTACTTGTATCTACACCATTCTTCTTCCATAACTACTGAGTTTTTTGGGGTAGTTCACCCTCCAGCTTTTGGTCAGGATTCTTCTTGAAATTTCCTCTAGTTCCTCTCATTATTTCTAAACATTTCTTGATCTTCTTTATTTCTTTGAAATCTTTCACACCAAGAAAGGAGATTTGGATTTTCCACCCAATTTACGGGAATTTGAAAATGTTGCAACAATTCTTTAGACAAAATTACAAATGCAAAGACAACTTGGAAAAATCCTAAGATAGAGTGCAAAGTAAATCACACAAATATGTTAACAAGAGTCGAAAATTTAGATGAAAGACTTTAAACCAAAAAATTATGGTACACTTTACGGAGCTTAATATGTATGACCTTGAAATTCTATGACTCTAAAGGTAATCGATCTATAACTAGATATTTAACTAGTTCACGACACAGTCACTAATTTGTTGGTTATTTTTAATTACCAACAATATTCTCACAAGTAATCTATGTAATTTACATTTCCAATTATCAACAACTTGGAGGAATTGGCCAATGACTAGAATAAAGTTGGATAAAACTTTGCCTCTTCACTTTGCACTCTACAAACCTGGCAGGGTGATCCTTGATAGTATTTGAAAGATCTCCTTTGCTAATTATCCCGAATAATGTAGATAGAATATTTGTTCTCAAAATATTTTCTTGAAGATTATGAAAATATCAAAGATTAATCTAAACATATTTTCTTGATGATTATGAAAATTAAAATATCTGGCAACATCCTTTAAGTATTTCAACAAATCATAGAAGGAGAACAAAACATGACACAAACTTAACAAATAACTTCAATTTAAAATAAGATTTGTAATGTTCTTTATATGAGTGACCATAGAGATTGTAACAAGTATATATGTTATGGACTAGTGCCTTAACCTAGGGCGGGGAGTTAGATTGATTATAATTAAGACTTGTATATCAGTATTTTTACCTAAACACCATGAAGCTTCACAATAGTGCCTTATACTATTGTACTTAGGAATTCCTAACCAATTCTAATTAAAACTACTTGAATGTGTTCATACATTTATACATTCCCATTAAAGCTTTTTTAACTTATTTTTTGATTAGAGCTATAATATAAACACACATTCAAAGGAAAGACAAAGAAGGTGAGTTGAATGATCTTTGATCAATTCTCATTCATAACTTGTATCAAGTATATAGTATGAGATAATTGGCTTGAAATTGTGCCATTGTATTCAACAGATGCTAGTACAACTATACAAAAAATGTATAAATTGCATTCAATAATAGACTCAAACAATGACCTAGATACAAACTTTTAAATTCTATTACTCTATGCTCTGTATTATAAAATTTTCTAAGATCTCAAGAAAATTTCCTTGATTTCCCTCTTATAGAAACAAGGGATCCAAAAATATCTTCAGGCCAAGTATACATGACACCTTTCCATTTGAAATATAATTCCATTTCAAAATATGAGCACAACTACTTGTGAAGAGAATATTTTAAAAGGACAAATACATTTGTATTTTCTTGTTGTAGATCCTTGTACCTTGAAAAAATGCTTTATGGAGATAGTTGTAATTTCGTTTTCATTCCTTTCCTTCTTCAATCAATAATAACGGCTCGAGAGAGATGAATAGGAAGATAAGATGAAAGCTCATGCTCACTAGAGGAAAAAATTCTTGTTTGAGCTATTGAAGAACCTATGTTTGTGTTGATTATGCACAAAAGACAAAAATATTTCTCAACATCATTTAGAAAATTACAACCCAGGAATTTGATTGTATTTAGCATCCCATGCAAAATACTACTCTTTGATAGGCTAGTTGAATACTAGAAATTTATCCAACTTATTCCTATAGGTGTCATACCTTTTCACCACTTGATTTTCTTATTTATCAAATTTATGCAAAAACCTATTTGTATCACATAGCTTATCCAAACTACTTTTCATGAGCTCAATATCAACAAAATCTCCTTCACAAATGAGATAATCCATTGTTACAGTAACACTCTCCATTTGTGATTTCCACTCCTCACATGACTTAACTCCTTCATTTGCATCCAAAATATTAGGTAATATGCCTAAATCACTACCCTTAAAATCTCGGAGCAATTCTCTTATTTTTTCCTCCATGGGACCCACCATTCCTTGATACCTACATTTTTCACAATTTGATATGTAGGAGAAATTTTCTCAAGATTATTTAGATCATAGGTTTATCCCTTGCACATACGAGCCAAATGATTTAGTCTTGGCATCCATATTTGCATTATAGGAATTAAGTTTGTCCTATCCTTCACAAACATGTCTATTGTTGTCATCATCAAAGAATAATTTTTCTACACACTATTGACTTTATTCAGTATATTCCCCATTAAATGCCCTAACACATTAGACATCACATGCATATTCTCATCTGTAATATAATTTGAATAATGCATGAATAATTCATCATATGCTTTTATTTTATTGAGTTAATCCCTCTCGCTATTCCTAACTCTCTTGGGTGGATCAAAGGAAGTACTTAGCACTAATGATCTATCTTTCCATACAACCATTTCCATTGACTATGGTAGGGGAGATGGTGGTTCTTGTTTTTGCGGTTGTTGTTGTTAATCTTGTGGTTATTGCAATTGTAATTTTTGCACCTATAATTCCAATTGAGCTATATTTTCCTTACCTTTATTGTATTTGTTTAATAAATCTTGATACTTCTTGAAGGCCTAGTTGTATTGTTCCTATAGTGACTTAGTTGTTTCTTTACTAAAATGAGAAACATTTACAGCTAATGTGGCTACCTCTACTATAGAAGTATAAAAAAATCTCTTTATAATTAGCCATCCTCTTATATCCCAAATAGTCTTAGTTATTGTTGGTTTATTTGTATTTGAGGCCAAGGTAAAAATTCCTAATGTGTCCTATTCAGGGTTGAATGTAGATCCAAACAGTACAGCTAATGCATCATCCTTAGATGAGAAGACCTTTATATAATAATTTTTTATTGTATCAAGGGAAATAGTTGATGCTATGCCCAACTCAAGCTACAAGATAATGCCACTTTCTCTCACTATTCTTGTCCCTTCCTTAGGTGTTCTCTCTTTTCTCAGCCTTCATTTGAACTAAATTCCTACTAGATATTTCTTTTTTTGACTACTCTGGGAGCTTATTCATCTCCTCATTCAACCTTCTTTCAAATTAATCCCTACTACATCTCCACAAAACTTATTTGAAAACCTCACTTTTCACAAAGTGTCATTATCCATGAATTTAGTATAGGATTTCTCCTTGATATCATTAGGGTTATCTATACCTCTTAGAATTTCTTGAGTAACCCTATTCTCTAGAGGTGGAAAATAATCATCTCTCTAAGGAGATAATTTTTTTTTGCATAATATCATCCCTTGTTACTATGAACTCTTCATCATTAGGATTTAGTAGGTAATTAGCCAATTTTTCCTCGTCAACCCTCCTCTTCGATGAAGACTCCCCTGAGGGTGAGTCTAGATCAATGATATTTTGTGTAGGGTAAGGGGGTTCTTGTTACACTAGTGTTGAATCTCTTGATTCCACTAAAGGAGAAGGATAATATCTTATCTTCTCCTTCAACACTAGTCTCTTTGATCTTCTTGTGAATACATAGGGTCCTTTTAGAGGGTGATATGTATGTCTCTTCCATTATAAGAGCCTTTCCTTTAAATTTCTCTTAGGCTTGAGGTGCCTCTCCAAAAATATTATTAGTGTTATGCAAAATATCCTAAATTATCAAAACCATATCATCTACATCCACATATCTTCCCTTAAATAACATATCTCTTTTCTTCTTTGCTTCCTCAATTTGTTTGAAGGCTATCCACTTAACCTTTCTAGTTTGTACTTCATTCTCATCAAAAAAATTCCTTATTTCATCTTCAATATAATCAATACCATGATAGAATTTGGACCTTTTGATTTAACTCCTGGGATTTAATTTATAAAGCACTCTATATCAAAATTCCTGGCTTTTGATTGTTAAATCTTATAGGTCTTTAATTTATCATGAATCCACTTCCAACCATCCCTATTCATGGGAAATTTTGAAAATACAGTAAGAAATTGAAAGCAGATCCCTTCCTCTGATTAGCCAAGTGGGCTTCCTCAAAAAATGATAATTTTGACATCCCCTCTAAGACCCCAACTCTGAAACATACACATTTTGGAAAAATATGAGGTGTCACAAAGATTCTATACACCCTCAATATAGTGCAATCAGAATGAATAATAACATCCCCCCAATTATGACCAATCCCTAGGTTTGGTTTTCTCTCTACTAGCCTCAAGAATTTATGGAATTTAATTGGTATCCTAATTACTTGACCCTTAAAATAATACACGATTTTTGTAACGAAGATATTTCTAAAGGTCACATAACTAGACTATTGAAAATGCATATCCAACAAGTGTGTTGGAATTCTCACTAAGAGGTATTGAATGTTTGCAGCCTTAAGTTTGATCCAGAATCCATGACCTAAGTTCTTCTTTTTGCTAAATAGGAACATGCGGCAAAGCAGTGAGTACCACCAAAATTTTACTCCCATCTTGCCTCTCTTAATACTTACCAATCCAGTATGGATGAAATTTGAGATATATGATGCATAATTGAACTCATCGTTTACCATGAGATTCTAAATATCCACTACCATGTACATAAGTGCAATGTGGATATTTTTCAATGATGTAAACCCTAAGACTTGACACAAGGAGTGACATGTTTTTGAGAAATGTGCTTCAAAATTGTCCACCTAAAAATGTTTATGCTTAACAGGAGATTTAGAGATAAATTGACAAATTCTCCCATAGTTGTAGCATTTGAAAGGTAACTTACCTTTGTATTTACCAGTGCCCTTCTTCAGTATTCTTACAAATTTTACTTCTACCTCATCAAATTCACCATATTGATCAACAGTTTCATCTTCTACCTTCTTAGTGAATTTGATTTTTGCTTCCTTCTTTGCAGAATTTTTGTCAATCTCTCTCATTTTAAAGGTTGTGAGAGAAGAAAAAAATTGATCTAATAAATATCTATGGAAGTCCTTAGACTCCTCAATAGTATATACCTTATGACTATAACATTTATGTAGAGATATCATAACCTTCTTCATTATCTGATATTGTTTCAGTTCTCCACCAAGACCTCTAATGTCATTAACTACTTCATCCACCCAAAAAATATAACTAGAAATATATTCATCCCCTGTCATCCTTTGAGTCTCAAATTTTCTCTTGAATTTTTTCATCTTGACTTGCTTCAATTTATTGTCTCCTTCATAAACACTGCTAAGTTTTTCCTAGACATCCTTAGCAGATATACAAATGATCACCTTCAAAAGTTTTGAATTAGCTAACACACTCATGATATCATTTTTTTCCTTGGAATTATTCTCATATGACTTAATCTTAGCTAGATCCATTGGAGGAGTGGTAGGAGTAGTGTAATTGTCCTTGACAAATCGCAACACACTAAACTCGAGAGAGGATAGGTGGTCTTCCATTCTTACTCTCCAAAAGGTTTAATTTGTTTCATCAAGTCTATGTGTCATTTAAGATCCATCTTGTGCCATCCTAGACCTTCTTTGGGTGGTTAATCTCCTTCTGAGGAACATGGCTCTAATATCAAATTTTCAACACACTTGAATACAAAGAAGGGGTTGAATTACTATCTTCAATACTTATTCCCTTTAGAAAAATCCAAATTCAATCTCCTAAAAATATCAACAACAAATAAACAGATCACCAATAATGAAAGAAAAAGTAATAAACACACATGCATAAGATAACACTAGATATACACATAAAAACCAAGGGAAATGCCAAGGTGATAAATTTCACAATATATGAATCATTACAAAAAAATTTAAGGGTCACTACACAAGGAAGCACACTGCTCCCTAAAGGACTTGTATGTTAATGTGTACAAACCTAGCAAAAGATACAAGGACTTGCAAGATGAGGTGTACAACCTCATGGAAATATACAAGGACCTACTGGGGAGACTCACTATCTCTGAGAAAGATACATGAAGCTTTAGATTCACAACATATGTGAACAATAAATGTTGCTAACTAAGGAATTGAAGCAAACCTAATTTATATATTCTACTAATTTATTATTCCATACTCTCAATCAAATTGCAACTAATTTTTCCCTCCATTTATATCCTTTACAAGTAAGAAAAACATCAAATTAGGTCAGCCAAAATAGGAGACAAGCAGTGACCTCAACCATTTAGCCTAAAAAACATGAATGCAGTGAAACAATTCCTATCTAGGAGATATAGAGGATCAAAAAAAATTTATTACATCTTAAAATGTGGTACCAAACATCAAACAAACTAACACAAAGGAACCAAGTTGACAACAAGGAAACATGTAGAAGAAATGTGTAGCACATTTCTAATCAGCCCAAAAACATATCTTCCAATTGAATTCACACAATGTAGTTCTCAACAAAATAATCTAGGACTGAAACTCATCTTAATATAGCCTAAAATACTAGTGCAAACCCTAAGCAAATAGCACAAGCAAGAAAATAATCCCTATCAACCAAACATCCACAAATCAACCTAAAAACAACTCAGACAATATGCGACAACAAAAGAGATCAACAATTGATGTACAAACCACAAAGAGATGTTTCATGAATGTCCAACAATACTTCCATATACTTATTTCTCATTTTTATGCCAAAAAATAGCTAGCAAAAACCAAACATAAACAAAACACTTCATCCCGAAATCCTAGAAGACACATTCATGAGATAGGACATTTACAGAAAAAATTATAGTAAAATTCATTAGATGAAATATGAATTTAGACACTACACATACACTAAAATAAAATCCACGAAGCCGCGTGAATAAAAACAACAATGTGGAGAGATGCAGAGCATTTTCTTGACTAATCTTGACAAGAAACCAAACTACAAACCCATTGCATTTACTAGATACCTCATCAAAAACACTGATGACTTGAAAAGATAAGAGTGCACCATCCAAAAAATATAAACACTTAATCCCAAACTACAAGACCATATCTTCAAAACCAAAGGAATGTGGAGTATTCTCCCAATCAATCTTCAAAGCAACTTCCTACAGTAGAAACCTTTACCAATATTTAGAGACCAAAACTTAAAAACTCAAACAATATGCAGCACCAAAGAGATCAATCATTGATGTGCAGACCACAAAGAGACATTCCATGAATTTCCAACAATACTTCCATATACTTATTTCTCATTTTCATGCCAAAAATAACTAACACAAACCAAACATAAACAAAACACTTCATATTAGAATTCAAGAAGGCACATTCATGAGATAAGGTATTTAAAAACTAGCATGTGGTAAAATTTATCACATGAAAGATGAATTTAGACACTATACAAATAGTAAAATCACATCCATGCTGCAGGAATGAAAACAACAATGTGGAGAGATGCATTGTATTTTCCCGACCAAAATTGACAAGCAACCAAACTACCAACCCAATGCGTTTACTAGAGACCTCATCAGAAACACTAATGAATTAGAAAGATAAGAGTGCACCATCCACATAACATAAACACTGAATCTCGAACTGTAAGACCATATCTTCAAAAGTGAAGGAATGTGGAGCATTCTCATATCTAGTCTTAGAGAAACTTCCTGCAACATAAACCTTTTCCAACATTTAGAGACCAGAAATTTATTGTAGAAACACATACATCTTCGGGAACAAAAATAGAGAGCATACAACATACTAAAGAACATAAACAACATATCCCCAACATCAACATTACTTATCATCTTAATATGTCAACATGATATCATCTCAACTAACAAAAAGCATACTCAATACTACTTTTATTAACATCAAATAAGACGTGACACCCAACCATGAACATAAACAACATCATTGTTAGCACATCGTCATTTTATACCATCAACATACAAGTGTAAGAATCAATTCCAACCCAAATTGAGTGTTGACATAAATGACAAACTTACATAACATATGTGCAACAAGAAGGTATGAAGCCAACTCCTATTTAAAATCCCCTGATTTATCCAAACCCTTTTAGTTATTCTCTTTTTCTTCTTCTTACACTATTGCTACAATTTTTTTGTAGAATAATGAAAAGGCATATGAATATCCTTTTTCATTTTTTAGTAAATCCCTCCAAGTAGCAGAACTTAAGTATGAAAAAACAAGCTTATGTATTGGTGAAAACTATTTATAAATTAAGGTCTTACTTGTTTGGGGCCAAAAAAAAATTCTTATGTGCCTAATGCAGTTGTAAATGAGATATTCCCAAAACAAGAGGTAACAAGGAGGAGGTGTAGATGGATTAACAAAATCTAGGAGTTTAATACTAGCATACAGATCGAGAAGTTGGTGAAATTTCAAGGAGAAGAAAGGTTAATGGTAGATTTCAACTTAGAAGTAAATAAATTAATTGTCTAGCAGGATATAACTTTAGAGGAATGTAATCTAGAACTATCTCCATTGCAAAAAGACATAATAAATTATTTGAAACACATTATATGTCCAAAGGAAATGTTTAATAATAAAAAAGGACATTAAAATTGTAATCAATTATGTATGTCATCTAGGAAAAGGAAAGGGAATAAAAGGGTAGAACTGGAAACACAAATAAGATTTTCACCTAAATGAGATAAAGCCTCAAAGTGCGAAAGTTGTTTGGGGTCCCAATTCCCAACAAGTAAAACACGAAGCAAGATCAAATATTTGACAGGAACTCATACTTTTGGCTTCTTAGTGAACATATTTTTCCTTTAAAAAATAAATACAAATGACGGGTATGTGTAGGATCATCATGGAAAAAACAAGCCCTTAAGTGGCAATAAAAAGATAGAAAATTAGAGTTAGACATCTTGATGTAAATATTTGAATAATTTCTCTATATTATTTCCAAAAAATGTAAAAAAAGAATCTGTAGAAAATTGAATGTAGTTTCTAAACTCCTAGACCTTTATTTAAAAAAAAAAATCTATTTGGTGAAAATTTGAAATTTCAATGCAGTAGTATTTAAATTTCAGGGTAAAAATAAGAAGTAGGTGTTTGTGTGACCACCCTAACCACAATAAAATGATAATATTTGTTTATAATATTTTAGATATAAGTAGACGACTCATATCCCGATGTGACGCATATTTTTTATAATTTTTTTCAAAGTAAATAATTAATTATGAATTTTTTATGACAACTTTTAAAAAATATAAAATCTCGTCTCTCTAACCACCTTAACTTGGTCAAAAATTCATGAATTTTTATTTTTTAATCCTATATTATGCAAAGCATAGACTGTGACGCATGTTTCGAATTCAAAAAAAGTGATACTATTTGAAAGTTATAGATGTTTTTCTATCAGCCTATCAATCATAACTTTATTTGTAATTCTAATAGAAAATGAATAATAATTATTTATTAAATTCAAAGTAAAGCATAATTTATATTGATGGAAAGCTGAGAATATCCTCTAAAAACCCTTTTTATTTCATCAATTTTGGGTAAAAAAAAAGTTGTTCGCCACATGGGCCATCATATGGCTTACATATCGCCACTTTTATGCCCATCATGATCCTGCACATACCCTTACTCTACATATGATGATCAAAATGATGGATCAATTCAAAACAGTTGGAGAGATTGTCATTGCGTTGGTAATCTTCCTCTAAATTTTGATTGAGTTACAACTCCCTCTTCTAATACAATTTTTTATTTTTTAATATATAAACATGGGGTATGTTTTTGGCCAAAAAGAAAGAAAGGAAACTAACACTTTCTCATATCCATGATACAAGAGTGAATATAAATGCTTGGAATTAAATTACTATGCTAAAATGAAATGGATTGGAAAAAAATTATTATCGTGACTCACAAATCATATTACTAATTCTTGTTGACTCGATTCAATACAATTTCAATCACTTACTTCAAATAGAATGAGTTAAAAGTCACTGAACACACATCCTCAAAGGGGAGGAATATCCAAATTCTTTTCAAAGCTCATAGAATCACTCATAAACATTAACGTCTAATTCATAATTATTGCACATGGGCAATAAAATTTACATGAAAATGAATTTAAATTGAAAAATGTGATCCTTTATTAAGATTGATTCTTACTCATACATCACAGTGAAAAAGGGGTAAAAATGTTAGAACCTTGCAACATCTTACAATTGAATATTTAAACTTTAACATTGTAATGGTTAGGACCTTCTTGAAACTATTTCTTGGATGTTAATCATTGTCTAGTCGAATAAATGCTTGGCTAGAAACTAACTAACCTTGTCAGATTATGACAACTCCTTCATTAATTACCTTTTTTAGGGATGCTTATGATTACATCTCATCTCCTGATTGATATGACAGGAGGATGAATCGTCACTTGTACTATAAGTAGACCACGTGTCCTTCTCCCATGTGAAATGACTACCACCTTCACTTTCTAGTGACTATTGCTTGCCACGTAAGATCGTTTCATGCAATTTATTTAAATGTTTAGGATTGTTTGAATACCACTCACTAGATCTCCATCACATTGCCTTGCTTGAGTCAATTGTGTTTTTAAAGAAATTTGTGTTTAGCTCAACAATAATTTCTTCCAAATAAGCTCCAAAAAATTTCCTCTACCACTCTATAGATCCTCTTCATCACTATTCATTCTGCATAATACTGATTACTTCTTCATGTGTTGAGCTCATCGAGTGAAGTGGCTATGGAGAGTGATTTCTCGGTTGTGGAAGATTTTGAATGTAGTGTTGTTCACATGTTGTTGTTGGACCAACTGAAGAAAGTATTCCTCATCCTAGTGATGTGGAAGAGGAAGTCATCCACAAGATTAGTGATGAGAACTTCATCTCACAAGTGAGTTTTCACAACTCCAATCTACTTGAGCACTTTTTGTACAACATTGTGCACACCTCTGGTCTTTTCAAATGGGGTTTGTCGGTCGTTGATCATTTGGTTCAATGCCCACTGTATTTGTAATGTGTTGAAGATGCCTTGAGGGGAATTTTTGTTCATCAACATGTGTAAATGATTGGTGATGCAATCTACATCACTTGTTTGCTGCATAATGATAGGGCTAGTCAAGCTATTACCCTACTAAATGCTAGCTTGGAGAGAAACAATATGGAGACATTTTCCCATTACATAGAATTCAATAAAATCCTTTTCTACCTCCTGTAGATAGAGAAAATAAAAGAGGTGATTGAGGATATAAAATTCCTTATGTTCACTCTTTGCTTCTGAAACCCCAATGTTGTGAAATCACCCTTTTTGACAATGCAATACAAAACTCTATCGAGAAATATATATATATATATATATATATATATATATATCCATCTTTTGACTTGTTGAATTACTCTATGAAATGGAAATACTTCTAGAAATATTTTTTCTACTTTGCATTTACTGCTCATAATTTTTACTTTATTCTCACGTTGAATGAATGGAAGTCTGTATTTTCTTGTAAGTGATCTTTTCTTTTCTACATGCACATCCTCAATAATAAAGCACTATTTTGGGTTAAAATGTACTGGTTGACTATTTTTGAGTAAGTTTTAAAAAAATTGGAGTCTACCATAGTTGTAGAAACCTACCTTTGTGCTTCCATATAGAAAAAACTTGAAACTTTTTAATTTACGCATTAGTATTTTATGAAAATCACTTAGTAAATAATTACAACTTATCTTAAAACTTTGGTGAGGGAGAAGAAGTTTTGAAAACCCTATTGGGATCGACACAGGTTTTAAAAATTTATAAAATATCACAGAACCTTTAATTAATTTTGCATTTTATCATATAATTGTCTTCTTTGATTACAAAGTGCTTTATAATCTCTTGGGTTCCAAGACCAACCCATTAATTTATCAAATTTAAGCTTATTGGGAAAGATGTGGGCTCTAAAACAACATTGGTGACTAACATAGGTTTGAAAACTTGGTTAAAGACTGAAAAAAATAATTCTTTAATTTTTCTAAGTTTCTTGAAGAATATTTTTAGGGGTTAGGGCTAAAAATTATTGGCAACAACTAGCTCTGATTAAGGACAAGGACTGTGAAAGACGAATTCATGAACCTACAATTGAATCTCAAAGATACTAGTCTCTTATTCATTGGACAATAAAGTCAAGATTAAAAATCAAAGGATCATACACAAAACAAAAATGGGACCACACACTAAAAAATGAAAGGCATAAACTAACTAATTTATAGGGTAGGGGACACCTACCAATGCAATAAAATAAATATTATTATGCATAGTCATTGATAGGATGGGAAAAATATGACCCTCGACGGTTAAGAAAAACATAACCACATCCCGATTGTACATTTAGAAATAATGGTTGAAGATAGAAAGGGATTACATGATGAGGGATCTCAATTACTATTCCTCTGAACATTTAAATAAGTTGAGGTCCAGATGAAAAGACTCCAGGACATCTCCTTAGTTGCTTCTCTAGTTACGTCAGCCTTTAGAGGAGTCATATGGGTGATGACAACAGAACTACCTAGGTACCATCTGACACACAAAGAGAAAAAATAAGCTGCCTTGATCCCTTAATTAAATGTGGTCATCTAATTAGTCAGAATGAATAATGCAAGAACTTGGGACTCATGTGCATTCTTAGAATTAGTTACTCCTCTTTCCAACTTGCACATAAATGTAGCTATTGTCAAAATTTGTAGCCTTTCACAAACCTCAGACATTCTCCTTGTGAAATTCTTGTTAATAATTTCCTTTAATCCTACTTATTTTCCTTTTTGTATGTCATCTCTCGAAGTAGGTTCTCCTCCCTTATTTTCTAGCTCCAAGGTAAGAAGTCATGAAACTTCGAGCTCCTCTATACTATTCTCCACAGTCTCCTTTTCAAGAGTAATTGAAATTATGTAGGTATCATCCTCTAGTTCATCATCATCCTCTAGTTCATTAGAATATTCATTCTTCGGTTTTGAGAGTTCAACTTTGCTCACATATCCTACCATATGGATTTTGAAAGATCTTTCTTGTCACGATGCAAAAAAGTTTAGAGGATCAACCTGGGGTGCCTCATCATCACTTAGAACACTAAGGACTTCTCTTGGAAGGATACATGAAATGGGTACAGATCTATTATCTAGCCATTCACAGTGCCTTGCCAGATCTTCTTCTTTCCTTTCAACTTCAATATTTACTATTTCAAAATCAAATATGCCTCTCCTTAAGACAAAATGAAATCTAGGAGGTAGAGCATGCATAAATATTACTTCTAGATTAGGCTTATTAGGTCTTTTATAATGTGTAATTTGGTTCAAAGCCCTGGTAAATTTGTCAAAAAGGCTCCTCACATTTTCACCTTCATTTCTTTAAACATTAAAAAGAGTTCTTAGGTGATCTCCCACATTAATCACAATTTTGAATCTCTTGAGAAATCCTTCCCTAAGAGTATTCTATTTTATAATGCTCCCCTCTTCAGCGTATGTGCAGGATCATCATAGAAAAAATAGGCCCTTAAGTGGCAATAAAAAATCAAAGTTAGACAACTTGACGTAAAAATTTGAATAAGTTATCTATATTATTTCAAAAATATTTAACAATAGAATCTGTGGAAAATTGAATTTAGTTTCTAAAATACTAGGTTTATTTTTAAAAAATAAAAATCTATTTGGTGAAAATTAGAAATTTCAATGCAGTAGTAGTTCAATTTCAGAGAAAAAATAACAAGTGTGTGTCTGTCTGACCAATCTAACTACAGTAAAATTATAATATTTTTTTATTATATTTTATATATAAGTAGAGAACTCATGTCTTGATGTGATGAATATTTTTTTGTATTTTGTTTCCAAGTAAATAATTAATTATGATTTTTTTATTACAAATTTTTAAAAATATAAAAACTCGTATGTTTGACCACCTTAACCTAGTCAAAACTTCATGAAATTCAATTCTTTTTTTTAAATCCTATAGTATGCAAAACATAGAATGTGACACATGTTTCAGATTCCAAAAATGTAATACCATTTGAAAGCTATAGATGTTTTTAAATCAACTTATCAATCAGGACTATAGTCGTACTTCAAATAGAAAATTAATAAAATTTATTTATTAAATTCAAAATAACGCATAATTTATATTAGTGGAAAGCTGAGAATATCCTTTAAAAACCCTTTTCATTTCATCAATTTTGGGTAAAAAAAAAGTTGTCAACCACATGGGCCATCATATCACTTACATATCACCACTTTTTGCCCATCATGATCTTGCAGATACCCTTCAAGTTGCATGTACCATTCACTACTAGACCCTCTAAACATGCAATGAAAAGACAAAAACCCACATTTTCTTCAACAATGCTAGAGGAAGAATAGGTAGTAGAAAATACATGCAGATGATCTTGAAGATCTTATGCATTTTCTCTAGTAAAGATAGGGAAATGTTCCCTTTATCCTTCAGGAAGTGGAGGGTAACTTGGCAATGCTGGGGGAAAAAATTTGTTCCCTAGGGTTGTGACGATGAAGAGGCCATCAAAAGAAAATGTAATTGAAAATTAAGGGTTCTTTTTCTAATAGTCGCCAATATTGAAACATAGATAATTATTATTTTAATTAATTTTGAGGTGGTTACCTTCAGACTAGTAGCAAATTTTGGTTTCGATTGGGTCAGGGTGGTAGGTTAGGGTAATGCACAATTTCAATTCTAGGGAACCTTTCAACCATAGGTCTTGGTGGGTGTTGTGTGAATTGTTCTTCTTTAAATGCAAAACTGACTCTTATATGGGTGATCCCACAATTTTGGTTTACAATTTTTGGCCAAACTGGACACTGAACTATTTTTTTCTAGCTAAATCTTCTCTTTCGGGCACCTCTAGCGGCTAAACTGTGAGGAATTTGAATATGATGGAAACTAGTGATTTGTGACGTTTTGTATATAGATTATATATATATGTTTTAAAAAAAATTGGAATCTAATTGCACCTCTTTTTTAATCTCCTTTGAAAACTAGTTTTTCTAGTAAACACCATTTTTAAGGAGTGATGCTCATCATATATAGCATGATTTTTTTCCCATAAAGGATAAAATTCAATTTTTTTCAAAATTAGATTTGTAACTATGATATCTAGCCCTTTCATTTGGTGTCTTAGTGTTTTATTGAATATTTTTTCCTTAATCAAATTTTGAATTCAAACCAATTACAATTCAGAGTAGGCAGATTGTATACAACATAACTTTTTTGTATGCATCGAAATTTATTTTTTTATTTTTTGTGGATCAAAGATTTCAATATCTAGTGCACTGATATTTTTCAAAAAAATAAATTGATAATCTTCTATTTTTCCACATGTGCAGAACAAAGAGCTTGATTTTTGGTGAAAAACCTGCATTCATGAGAAATAAAAAATAAATATAATAATTAAATTAAATTTGTTTAAAATTATAATTTTTGGGAAGCTTCTAATAAGGACTACATCCTTACAAAGATAAATTTTAAATGAATTCATTTTATCCACCAAAAGGTAAATCAAAACTAGTTTTTTATCAGCATTTTGAGAGGTGTAAAGGAGACTCTGTTATAGGTATGGTTTAAAACTAGTGGGGTTCTATCCAAGGGGGTTTGATCTAAGGTGGTTTTATCAAACCCTCTTCAATTGGAATCCTTAAAATGGAACTTTTAAGGCTTAAATCATTATATTTTCTAAAATTATGTGATTTCAAAAAAAATCAGAATCTCTCAGAAATTGTAAACCAACATTGTGGGATCACCAATATATTCTGCTACACTTCTTTGATACTACCACATAATTTTATTTAATTAAGAGATGTATTCTTGTTTTGAAGTTACCAAATCTAAAATTGGTTGTAGCACGGGGAAGATACCTTCATGTGGTAACACCATCTCTGGTCATAATATGAAAGAAGCAACTTATGGAATTCTTTTCAAATCTTCGATCTGTGAAACAAGAGATTCTGATATTAAAATGCTGAATTTTCTACAATTCATCCCCAATAGAGTCCCCAAAAAATTGTTAGTGAACATATTTGTCATTTATAAAATAAATACAAATGATTCTATGGTTCCCAATAAGTATGCATCAATTCACAACATTTAGAGAGAATTCAATTGGATTGGTAATTTTCCTCTAAATTTTGATTGAGGTAAAAATCTCTCTTCTAATATAATTTTGTATTTTTAATATTTAAACTCAAGGCATGCTTTTAAGTAGAAAGCAAGAAATTAAAATAACACTTTCTCATAGCCATGATGCAAGTGAGAAGATACATTCTTAAAATTAAATTACTATGCTAAAATGAAAGACTGGAAAATGATCAATATTGTGACTCACATATCAGATTACTAATGCTTGCTAACTCAACTCAGTACCATTTCAATCACTTACTACAAATAGAATGAATTAAATGTCACTGAACAACAAATCCTCAAAGGGAAGGAATATCCAAATGCTTGTCAAAGCTCATAAACTCACTCACAAACATTAACATCGAATTCATAATCACTACACACAGATAATAAAATTTACTAAAAAATTAATTAAAACTACAAAACTTGATCCTTTTTTAAGATCGATTCTCACTCATGCATCACAATGTAAAGGGGATAAAATTATTGGACCCTTGACACATATTACAATTGAATATTTGAACTTTAACATTGTAAGGGTTAGGATCTTCTTGAAACTAATTCTTGTAAGTTAAATGATGTCTAGCCAAGTAAAAGGCTGCCCAAAAACTAACTAACCTTGTCAAATTATTACAACTCCATTAATTGTCATTTTTTGGGATGGTTATGATTACATCCCATTTCCCAATTGATATGATAGGAGGATGAATCATTTCTTATTTTAAGTAGACCACGTGACCTTCTCCCATGTGAAATGTCTACCACCTTCACTTTCTGGTGACTATCGATTGCCACCTAAGATCGTTCCATGCAATTTCTTTAAATGAGTTGAGGATTGCTTGAATCCAATTCACTAGATCTCCATCAAATCTCCTTGCTTGAATTAATTAAGTTTAAATAAATTTGTGTGTACTTCAACATTAATTGCTTCCAAATAAGCTCCACCAATTTTCCTTTGTCACACCTCTATAAATCCTCTTCAGTTCTATTCATTCTACACAATATTGATTAATTCTTCAAGTAGGTCGATCTCATCAAATGAAGTGGTTATGCAAAGTGATTTCCTGGTCATGGAAGGTTTCAAATGAAGTGTTGTTCCTAGGTTGGTGTTGGAACAAGTGAAAAGAAGTATTCCTCATCCACAATGATTTGGAAGAGGAATTCTTCCATAAAATTATTGGTGATCACTTCATGTTGCAAGTGCATGTTCACAACTCTAGTTTGCTTGAGCACTTTTTGCACAAGATTGTACACACCTATAGTCTTTTTGAATGCGGTTTGCACGTTGTTGAGTGTCTAGTTCTCTCATAGTATATGCAATGTGTTCAAGATCCCTTAAGGGGAATTTCTATTAAGTTGCATGTGTGTGATTGATTGGTGATGCAATATGCATCACTTGTGTGCTATATAATAATACAGTTGGTCAAACTATTACCTTGTTGTGTGTTGTCTTGGAGAAAAAAATTATGGAGATATTTTCTGACTACATTGAATTAAATAAAAAAAAACTCTTTCTGACATAGATAGACTGAGTGCATGAGGTTATTGAGGCTATTAGATTCCTCATGTTGACTCTTTGCATCTAAAACTCCAGTGCTATTAGATCACCCATTTTGGCATTGTAATATAAAACTTCATTGATAAATTAAATATATATATATATATATATATATATATATCCATCTTCTAGCTTGTTGCATTACTATATGTTATGGAAATGCTTCTAGAAATATTTTTTCTACTTTGCATTTACTACTCATAATTTCTACTTTATGCTCACTTTGAATGAATGAAAAGTTGTATTTTCTTGTAAGCAATCTATTCTTTTCCACACACATCTTCAATAATGAAGCACATTTTTGGCTTAAAATGTATTGGTTGACTGTTTCTAAGTAAGTTTTGAAAGAAAAATCAAGTCTGCCATAGTTGTACAAACCTATCTTTGTGTCGTCATATAGAACAAACTTGGAAATTTTTAATTTTCCCATTATTCTTTTATGAAAGTCACTTAGGAAATAATTGCAACTTATTTTACAACTTCAACAGGGATGAAGAAGTTTTGAAAACCATACTAAGACCAACAAAGGTTTAAAAACTTTATAAAGTACCATTGAACCTTTAACTAATTCAGTATTTTCTCATGTTACTCTCTTCTTCGATTACAAAGTGCTTTATAATCTCTTAGGTTCTAAGACCAACCTGTGAAGTTCCAAAAGTTAAGCTTTTCAAGAAAGATGTAGGTTCTAAAACAATGTCGGTGCCCGGCATAGGTTTGAAAACTTCATTAAAGATCAACAAATATAATCCTTTAATTCTCCCAAGTGTTTTGAAAAATATCTTTAGGGGGTAGGGCTAAAAATGATGCCAACATGGGTAAAAGTTTTAAATCCTTCCAAATTTTTGAAACCTAACAAAGAAAAAACAAAGTGGGTTTGAAGATCTAGGAGGAACTCAAAATTTTGGAAAAAATTATGAAACCCTTGTGTAGTATAGAAAAATGTACCCCTTTGCATTTTCACACTTATTTGGGCCCTCCTTGTTAAAATTTGGCTTTTTAATGCCTTATTTGGTCATATTTCACATCCGCAAGACTTATTTAGTGCATTTTTCTGATGACAATACTAACACTTAACAAATGGAAAATCATAATCTAATGTTTGTGGTTATGTGTTTGAGATCTAGTGATCTAGGACTCATACACCACTTTGGGCGTATGGGTCCCACCTAGGTCTTGGGGCCTAATTTTAAACATAACATTAAACTTAACACTTCTTGAAGTTTGTGTCCCATGTTTAAGACATTGGGACTCATACACCCAACCTAACATATGAGTCCCACTTTAACCACAACTTATTTTAAATCTAATTCTTGGTGAGATTTTATTATCCTAGATCTGATGTCAACTTGTAGTGTTTTAATTTTAGTAAATTTGGCATAAAACTATAAATACAAGGTTATTTCAAATAATTTCTCCTAACAAACAATCTAAGCATCTACCATGAGAGCAAGTTTATGAGATCAAGATAATTCAAGAGAAAATTATCAAGCATTTGGAGCATCAATTCAAAATTCAAGCATCATATCAAAGTCTTCATGCATCATGTGTATTTTTTAGCTAACATTTGTGATGTAGGTTTTCATGATTCAAGCAAGCATTCAAAGATAGTATCCCATATGAAGACCAAGAGTCAAGATCCACTTCCATTGGAGCCATTTCACACAAGTTTGCAGCCTTTATTTCAAGGGTTTGGTGAGTTGAAACATTACATTTGTGTATTCATCATTCTTTCATGTTTTTCATTTCATTTCAAGATTTAATTACCAAAACAAGGTTTGACCAAGGAAAACCCCTATTTCCTAACACAACAAAAATTTTCCCTCTTGATGTGTGATTGGAAATCTTAGTGATTTGGAGCTTGAAGATCCTTTGAAGTCAAATTTGCAAAATTTGTCAAAGTTGTCAAGTTGTCATCTTCATAGAAACTCACCTACAGACAAGAATTCAGACTTTCAGAGTTGGAGATCGGACAAGATGAAAGCTACACAAGATTATTAGAGGCTATAGAAGTTTCAGTCAAACCCTAATACTAGGACTAAATTTTCCCTCTAGGCATATGATTCCCAGTATACCTCTTTTTATCAGGTTCCTATAGATCCTGATTTGTCAGCAGAAAATCCAAGATTCTACCCAGATTCTTGTAGTAGGACTAAATCACCCCACCTAGCATATGAGTCCCAATGCAATTCAAAAAGTAGAATTTTAGAGTTGCACATCTTGCTTGATTTTTTTTCTCTGTTTGATTTTATGTCCTTAAGTTTCTAGGGTTTAGTGCATTAGAGTTTGCATTTCTCCTTTGAAGCTTCATTTTAATGGTGAAACCCCGTTTAATCACACCCAAGGAAACCAACCCAATTCTTTCCCTCATTTGAGTCACTTGGTTGAGAGATCTTGGTTTCCTAATGAGCTAAGAGTGAAATAGGTCCTCCTAGTTCCATCTTCGAAAAGGTAGAACCCTATTTCCTTTGGTTCACCTTGAAGAGTTTCAAATCTTGACAAAGAAGACGCAAAACAACCGAGGAAAGAAAAAATTCCTAGGACAAAACAAAAGGAAAGACCAAGTAGAAAGAAACATAATAGTAAAAGAAAGGAAAGAAAAATGAAAGACAAAAAGGGCTCCATTTTAGCCATAAGGAAACAAGGCGTGTATATAAGACATAACAATTTTTTTCTTATGGCAATGGCTCCACTCAATTTATTGTTGAATGCTCACATATTATCTCTAACATAGGAATGAGAGAGAGACTATAGTAGCAGCACAAAGTCAACACTATTGAGATACTATTGGTGTTAATCACCATGTTTAGTATGATTAGTCTCTATATTCTAAATAGGTCAACCCACTTCCATTCCTCTTATTGATATGAATGAATGCCTACTTCAAAAAAGTGAAGATCAATTTATATGCCCACCACTTCCACTTTGTCTTCTTCATAAAAATGTATGTAGATACTCAACCTACTTAATAGTAGCCTCTACATTATACCTCTTTTTTGGATCCCATTTCTAAATAACCAAAAACCATTTAAATAGTGATCGAGAATCCAGCTTGATGATAAAAATCCTCCACATGGAGCAAGGTTTAGTGCTTTACTTTTTTATATAATTTTATCATTACAATTGGATCCACTCGAACATACTTTTTGCTCCATAAATATTTTTTATGACTAATGTGATACCTTTTTTAGAGCTTATGCATGTTATTACGAATGGATTCTAAATTAATTTTCTTTAAAGTAATATATCAGAGTACCACGACATGAATTATAAAATAAAAGTGACTCTTAGCACCAAAGGATTCTAGCGGAACTGTTCAAGAAAACCAACGGACCTAAGAATTATAATGAAAAGATCCATCTGATTCTCTAGATTTTACAGTGTGAACTGCGATCCTTGACATTCAGACAAAGGAGGTCTACGATTCGACTATCAGATACTAATATGTTATAAAATGGTCTGGATGTTTATCCAATCAACAACCCACAAAAAACCATTTCCAACTATCAAATTTCAATACGTTAGTTCATAATTCATATCAATTCAAACAAATATTCAATTAAAATGCAGTCTTAGACTGGTCACAAAGAGAATTTGTGTCTGTGAGAGAAGTTATATTTAGAGTATGCTCTTCACTTGTGAAAGAAGCAGTCTTAGCAAGAAAAGTGGGGTTTTCCTCCCCAGGCATGACAACCAATATTCTTTCCTCCTCATCCTTACAACATGATGTAACCTCATTCTTCCCATTACCACACTCAGAGGATTGAGCTACTCCATCAGTAGGACCTTCATTCCAGTATGAGCAGAGCAGAAGGATCAAAGCAATGGCTACCAAGAATAGCATGGCACACCCTCCAACCACTACGTAGGGACCTGCTGGGTAACGTGAGGAATCCAGCGTTCCATTGAAGTTACTATGATGAATCATCGAAGTACCTCTTATTGCAAGTAACCCGCTTCTTTTTTTCCAGATAACACTGAACAAATTTGAAGTTGAAGGGAACATTAAATAACTTGTTTTGAGGTTGGGGATACTCGATTAGAGTACATTGTAATCTTTGAGACAGGAAACAAATAAAACCTCGGGCTGTGGGAGGGATGGAAGGTTTCGAAATGCGGCTGATTTGGGCCCCTTTCATATCTTACACAGTGGAAAGCAAAGACAAAAGCTAGCCACATGATTACGATAACATGATTTTTTTCTTTAAAATAAGAAGCATAAATAACAATAAAATGTACGCTCTCCACATTCCCAACGGAGAATTGCTTAATTACTCCACTACTTGATGGAAAACAGCAGGCGGGTCGGTTAGTGAGTTGATGTCTTAAGGAAGGGAGTAAGATGACAATTATTAAGGTCTCTGCCAATGAAGAGGATGTCGCACTTATTGTTGAGCTTGGGACAAGTACTTGAATTTGAAAATTAAATAAATGGGATAAACCTTTGTGTAATGACTATAAAACTACAATATTTATCTTTTTTTTAATTTAGTTTTGCATTTAATTTGTTGGGATATTTTAATGTATTAATATATTGATTAGTGGTGTATTCATGTTTGGTTTGGTTTACAGATCATTCATTATTCTTGTTTATTTACTTTGTTTACACTAATTTTATACATTTACCATTTTTTTATCATTATTGTACACTCATTCATACTTATTTTTCTACATCCATCTTCAATTTCGAGATTTTCAATTTATTTCTATAACTGATTTTGAGTCACTCACAATTGACTTAGTTTGATCTTGATGTTTGTATGAATGAGTCTAATGTTTAATTCCCCCGTTTCTTCTTATGACCTTAATATTCATCTTTTTAAATGCAGTACGATTACATACTCGTGCCATGATTAACCTTAATATTTTTATTTATTAGCTCTACTTATTTCTTAGATCGTCTTAATAAGTATGAAGGGGAATGTCTCTACATAATTATGTTTACAAATAAGACAAAAAAAAACTCTCTTAAGCCATCATAAGTTATAAGCTTAAATTTATAAATTCTCATAGTTTTACATCTAGAGGTCACCCATTGAAGTAATTTGATATTTTGTTATTTTTCTTTCTTTCTAAGATTTTTTCTAACAAGTAGTATCAAAGTTCACAATTTTGCCTAAGAAATATGTTTTTCCCATTATGTATAAACCATCGTCAAAGTGACCATAATTTAGGGTTTTGAATAATATACCAAGGAAGCTAAAATATTTTTCATAGCTTCCTATGATTTGATTTAAATCTGTTATTGCAACTCTATTACTTTCCATTAAATTGTTGTACAAATCACAGTTTTTAAAACATTAGGTTTTTCGGTGTTTCTCGATATCTATTGAAAATTAAGTAGGGGTAAGTTCATCTTAGTTCTTAATTAAAGACAAAATGAATATATAATTTAATGATTAATTTTTTCTCAAATGAAGAACACCAAATTTAGTTATAACTCATATTTTAAATTTTTATGGTTATAACTTGCATTAAATATGATGGTTTAGACATGCTACCTTATTTAATTGGTTGGAATTTAAGACCTATTCACACCTTACTCTTAATCTTATAATTTAGGTTTTTTTTTCATTTTATCTCATTGTATAGGTTTGAGGGGGAAAAGGAGGATCTAGGCTCTAAATCACACCTTCACCCATCTAACATGTATGGACACAAAAATGATCATAATATTGCAAGAGTTCCGTGTTGACACAGATGTTACACACACACATCTCTTAGGTAGACTGGACTGTACTTAGGTCTATCTCTGATTTTTGATCCTTAGGCTCATTGGACAATGCAATTGGAGAGCATATGTTGATAGGAGACCCCAAACAAAGAAAACAAAGTTCTTTGACCTTTTAAGAAATTGAAATATGCCTAATTTGGTATAAAAAAACAAGACAAGAAAACTAATTAAGGGCTTCAACTGTTCATCTTCCAAAGGATGCATTAGTAGTTGTAATCACTCGTCTTCGTCAAGCATGGGACAAGCTACACAAATGTTAGGAAAATTTGAAAAATCACAAACAAATGAGTTAGCTAATTAGTACCTAGAAGAAACACAAAGAGAAAGCTCAAATTGGAAGATTTAGGTCTTAGGTTTACCTCAAATTTGCTTATTAGAAGTATAGGTTCACCTCTATAGCAGTCAGAGAATCACCCCTGGAGTGAGTGGAATCACCCCTTGAGTGGAAAGGCGTATGTACAACCTCCTTTGTAAGTTGAGAGAAATTTCCAATTTAGGTTGCGAGTTTTCCTCTCTCGGGAGCTAAAGACATATTTGCCTCTACAAGTCAGGTTTTGGATATTGTGTGGAAGATCGCCTATTTAGTTCAAGGGAGTGTGCACAATCTCCATTCAAGGAGTAGATTTTCCCCTGTCACTAAGTGGACTTGCTGGTCAGGTCGATTTGACATTGTAGTGAAGAAAATCCAAAACCTACAAAATAGAAAGAATTAAAAACATTAAGGACCCATGACGTGGGTCCCATCGAGCATGCCATAAATGTGACCAAGTGTATTTTCTTACCAAAAAGAAAAAAACCTAAAGGAAACGCAAAAAAAAGAAAACACAATAACACCTCAAGATAAGCCTAGTTGAAATTGAACAAAACAAAAGATAAAACTTAGATTTTTACATTTTCCAAGTTGATTTGTTGGTTGGCCCTTGATCTTGATTATGTATGCTCATTTTTCTTGATAGAATGGCCTAAACCTATCTGATATGGATGCACAATTTGATGGAGAATGCAATGGTCTTTTTCGATGATGGATTGAATGCAAATATGGAGGTCTAAACTGCTACAACAATGGTGGTAGTAGCTTGAATGTATGAGAGCTCTAAATTTTCCTAAGTGTTGGGTTGAAAATGAGGCAATTTTCATTGTATTTAGGAAAAGTGCCTCCAAAGGAATGGAGGGCTAGGATCAATCTTAGGGTAAATGATCAAGGATTTAGATGTATCGAGACATCTCAACTCTTGAGATAATGACATGTGGAAGATGATGTGGAGGGGAAGGGATGAAGTGGAAATGATGTGGAAGTGAGGTGGAGGCCACATAGAGGTACTTGCAAGTACCTATGGAATGGGAAAGATCTCCTCATAAATGAGTTTATTGTCCACTTGTACAAAGGCATGGGGTGAGAGGACAAGGGATGAATTAAAACTTCCTCAAAAATCCTCATGGGGAAGAACAAAAGAATTAAAAATTCTTCATGGAGGGATCTAAGGAATAAAAAAAATTTCAAAATGCCTTAGTTGAAGAAATTGGAATTTTAAATTCCAAAAGGCATGGGGGTGACTTCTCCAAAAGGATAAAGTCATTACTAGGGTTGACTATGGGTGAGGGCCATAAATGGCATAACATTAGTCTAGGCTATATCATTGATTTAGATTTTGCAAATGAGGGACTAGGTGAGTTAATCCTAATTAGGCATTCACTTGTATTTTATAAAGGATGTGACCCTAATCTTAATTAGGAACGTGCACACCCTAATTTAGGGATTAAGTGGACTTATCAAGATTAGGAAAAATTACGGAGGATGTTGACATGAGGAGAGAAAATTAATGGATTAAAAATTGATTTAACTCAATGGCTTCCCTGAAACATTGAACTCATGCACATCACTTCAAGGTCTTGGATCTTGCTTGCTTGATTGCTTGAATTTCTTGGACACCCACAACAAGGATTGGACTTCACAAACAATGATAACATAAACACATATGAATTCATATAAGATTTGACATGATGTTAGGATCTTGAATTGTTGCAATAAAGCTCTAAAATTTTGCTCTTGACTTGCTTGATAGTGCTCTCAATGTTCACTTATTCCTAGATCATTTCACTTTGATTTCAAATGATGCAATAACTAGGTATTTATAGGCATTTCTCTAATTTCCTAAAAATTAAATCCCAAAAGTCGAAAGTTGCAACTTGAATTTGGAATGTTAAAATGTCGACAATGACATATCAAAAATAGGTTCCTCACAAAATAGGGGGGCACATACACCCTAGCACAAATGGGTCTTGGCCCAATTTTCCAGGATATTAAGTGTTGAGGGCAAAATATCAACTGGATGCATTTTCTCAATGCTTGTAATTTCTTAGAAAATGATACAAATGGGCCCAATAATGCATAATTAAAAAAAAAAAATGTTCAATTAGATCTAATAAATTAATGGGGATTAAATATTAAGTAAAAGTATCAAAGGTGGCATTTTATGATGGTACAATTATATAAAGAAGACTATAATCTATGATATTGCTATCATGATTCAACCATGTAGTTTTCAAGTCAAACTCATTGACCCATGTTTCATGAGTACTAGTTCATAAGAACCCTTCTCTCATGATAATGAATGGTTCACTTAGCACTCATTGCATCTAGGTGATGCTCACAGAGGTGAAGCACTAGGGCTGTCCCGGGAGGTCACCCATCCCAGTATTGCTCCAATGCAAGCGTGCTTAGCCATAGAGTTTTTCAATCTAAGTGGGGAAAACTCTATGGTTAAGCGTGCTTGAGCTAGAGCAATATTGGGATGGGTGACCTCCTGGGACTACCCAGTGCTTCATCTCTATGAGCATCACCTAGATGCAATGAGTGCTAAGCGGACCATTCATTATCATGAGAGATGGGTTCTTGTGAACTGCTACTCTTGAAACATCGGTCAATGAGTTTGACTCGAAAACTACATAATTGAATCCTGATAGCAATATCATAATTTGACGCGTTGTGGAAAATACCTCCTACTTATTAGACTACATTTTCTTTTCAAAACTTTCCATGTATTTATGTTCATAATTTAGACCTAATTTAACACAATAAAAGCATGGTCACATATAGTCAAATTAGTGATTTAATGCATTCTCATTCATGACCATGTTTGTCGCTCATACCAGATCTTTCAAGAGCTGCTGCTTGCCCTTGGACTTGAATATTATAGGTGGAAAGAAATTTCATTAAGAAACAAGACATCAAATTTAATTATGTTCAAATCTTACGTATCCATATTAGAAAATAATATGATGACTTATAATAGGCTAGATGGAATTGATACACGGTCATTGGCTAAACCGCCGTAAGAATCAATGTTTGGAATTGAGGAAGTTCAAAATCAAAAGGCGTAGTAAAAGAGTGGTAGGAATGAGAGGCACACGTTATATCATCTAGTAGTGGAAACCCAAGTGTTTTCGCAAATCACGTGCCCACCCATTCGATGGATTTGCATAGAGAAGCAATATTAAATGGTCACGGTTCATATGATGGACTAGAGTTACTCGATTTTAAATTATTTGTAATATTCAAGGTAAATACTCGAGTGTCCATTGAGATTGAGTGGAACCATTACAGTCATGCCATCATTACCGAGGTGGTACCTTTGATAAATCCCTGTACCAATATGTATATATTCAACAAACAACATAGTGGCACGCTACGTATTAAACTGGAAAGATGGCTCAATATAACCTTTTGTAAATGTAATTTAACAAAATACTTGAACTGTGGGGAAACCATTACTTTTAGTGGAGCATCAATATTTTCAAATAATTCTAGCCCAAAACTACTGTCTAGTGTATAAGTGGATTTTAATTTGAAGTCAAAAAAAGCCATCAAATTACTCATAATAACTATTTTTAAAAACTACACTGTATTTCAGATCCTTGTCCATGTATTTCGGATCCTGGTCCATGTGACTCTTTGGATGTGATCTATCAACCATTTTTTTTCAATATGTGTACTTTTACTTCTTAAATTAATAATACGTTGACATATATTTATCAAAAAGAACATTGGATTATGGAATCTGTGTATTACATAAGAAACTGTAAACAGAAAGAAACATTTATTTTTTTATGAGTAGGAAGCTATCTATATTATAATAAAAATAAACATATATATTCAAAAAAAAAAAAAAAAGACGTGATAAACAAACACACCCCAAGAATCACATAAACAACACCTAGAAATCCAAAAAAAGTCACATGAACTATGGGCAGCGCCTAGAAATCCATAATTATATAAGAAAAGTTTATCTTAATACAAAGTTTGTCAAGAATTGCAATATAAACATTAGAAACGTCTCGTGAGTGCAGTGGCTGCAGAAATGAAGGCAATGGCGGCAGATCCCATTCCGACATGTGTCACTGTGTTACACATCCTCATCAATCTCTTCATATAAGCTGGTGTGATGGTGTTCATACCCATGGCCTGTATCATCACCATCACCACCCCTATTGATGAGAAAAAACTCAGAGAGTCCATCACAGCGAATATCTGAAACTCCACGCTCTCCATGGCTGCTCCCGCCCCTACCAAGCCAAGCTCGTTTCCAAGCGCAATGGGGACTGTAAAGATACTGAGAAAACTCAAGCACACCATCATCATAGCCACCGCTATAATACCATCGCCCCCCTTCTCACCACTGTAAACATCTTCAGGCATCGAACTGTTGCATTGCAATAACAACAGCGCTTCAATATCAATTGGAATGCTCTTGTCTAAAGCATCACAGTTCTTGATAAACACAAATGTTTGAGACATCTTCGGACAAAGAAACACCTGATACAAATATCTCGTTAACTGAAATAAGAAATCTTTCATAATACTTTATAGCGGTATAGTCTGTAGAGAGAAAATTCGTCGTAGTTGGGCGTGTTCTATTCGTGGACGGCACGCATCCAAACGTTGTTGCGCGGAGGCTTCGTTTCCTTTTCTCCCTCGTTTAATCCCGTGCTTAGTACTGCTCTCTCTGCCAAAACCTGTTGAGGGTGCTTTCCTGCTGCTTTCCAGTCAATGTTCTCTCCTTGAATTCTAGTCAAGGACCTGCATCGTGTGCGAATATAGTACATGATATTTTTAGAATCTGAATTTGTTACAGTCTTTCGTTGATCATAAGAGAAAGTACAAGGAAACTAAGCGAGAGGTGGAAGGGCCGAATAAGACAATAGATGTGAACTTTCAAACTTTCGAATAGACAGTCCATTTACAGAACATTTGGCATCTTTTGAGAAGTTACACAAAAGCTTTCTTCCTTGCCCTTCGCTTCCCTCTTTTTCTTCACCTGTCTCTCTCACATACTACCCCAAACAAGAATCTGCTTGACAATTTCCTTTGGTGAACAGCCAAGAAACGTTTTTGGAACTTTCTTCAAAATTTATTCTTACTTTATTTTATTCTTTGAACTTTTTTTAATTCTTTGAAAAGTTTCTTCAAAATTTATTCTTACATTTTTTTCTCTTTCAAACTTTCCTCCAAATTTATTTTTTAATTTTTTTCATTTTCGAGAACTTTCTTCAATGTTCTTAATTTTTTTTATTCTTTAAAAACTTTTCTAAAATTTTTTCTTACATTTTTTAATTCTTAGATAACTCTTTTCAAAATGTACTCCCACATTTATTATTGATAGGTGAGAGTAATTTTCAATTAACAAGGTAAGGGTTTCTATTTCTTATTATCTCTTCTGCTCTCTGAAGAAAAGTTAAGTTTGGAGGACGATAAAAAGAACCCCAAAAGATTTCTTATTTTTCATACTGGGTTAATTAGGCTTATTATTGAATATCTGCATTTGCATGCCCCTGCTACCTTGGAAGCCAACCCTGATGTTGATAGTGATGATACTGAGCCCAGTGGCTCGGAATATTTGCCTAACCCTAGCCCTGGCCCAAAAGCCCATAGTTTGCATGCTGGCCCTTCCAGAGAACCGGGTAAAATCCGGGTTGCGATTGAGCCCAACTATCGTCCTTCTAAGATCAGCCTTGCTGGCAAGACTACCTAGGGTAAAAGCTTTGTCTCTTACACTGAAGAGTCCTCTGAGTCGGAGGAAGTTGATACCAACATTTCTGTGCGCTGTGTGGACCCTTTACCGAACACACACAATGTCGACAATTCCCTTGTTAATACTGGTAAAGAGTCATCCCTAGATTTTCTCAACCTGGCTAAAATCAATTTTGAGTCCCATTCTAAACTCTTGGAATGGACCTTCTCTGAAATCGATGAGCTTAAAATTAAAAACTGGGCCCTGCAAAGTAAGATCGAGGAAATGGATGTTAAGATTGCAGAATTGGGTAAGAAAGAAGCGGCGCATAGTAACAGGAATACTGATACCGATGTTGAGAGCTTAGGGAATAACATCAAAATTATTGCAGAATAGAACAACAGTATAGCAAGACACAATGCTATAATTATTAATGCAATGACTGAAAAACTTGACAAATCCCAACAAGGATCTCTGGTGGTTGACCTGAAAGATATTGAAGATAAAAATCAGGACACGGATGGAGGCATTTCTAAAAGAACCCATGCCAATTTGAAGCACAAGGCCCCCTTAACGTCGAAAATGGTTCAAACCTTCAAAAACGGGGTTAAAGATATGCAGGATATGGAGGTGGAGACAGAGACTATCCTTAGGTCTCTGAAGTAATGGGTGTTCTGTGTTATTTTTCTGCTATCCTTTCTTTTCTAACCCTCTTGGTCCTTTTTGCCTGATTGTTGCTGGTTTTTTCTTGGGCAGCTATGTTTTTGGTGAACCTTTGGTGTTCTCTTCTCTATTTTGTAAACTTTGTGGTTTCAAGTCCCTGTTAAACCCATTTTACCCTTTTATCAAAAACAAGTCCATTGTTCTTATAGTAGTGGGTCATTTCCTCTCAATGAGAAAACAATAGAAAATTAAAAATATGAAATTCTATAAATCACATAAATTATAACCTTACATTTTTATAATGAAAAACCTTATGACTTGGGAAAAAAAGTGATAAATTATATTAATCACAAAAATATGACAAATAAATTAAATAAATACCAACTCACAAATCAATTAAATGAAGGTGGTCCCTTTTAAAATCTAATCAACATGAAAATTAATTAAATAATTAAAATAAAAATATAATGAAACAATTAGATTTTCTTTTTTAAATTGATTTTATGCTTTTTTAAATGAAATTATCCTATCAAAGGTATTCACAATACAATCACACATACTCAACAAGTGTAAAGAATGTATTCTACCTACAAAAATCTAATAGATCATCATTAAAAGCATCCAAATATTACAAAAAATAGTGAAATTTACTAATAACGACTTTTCAAACTACAAATATAATACTAAAAAGCTAAAATGATACTTTGCATATTAGAAATTTGTCAAGTTCTTTCTCTTAGGGAAAACCCTAAATTTCCACCACCTTATTTTACTACAACACAATCATATATATGTATAGATAAATTAGAGTGTAAATATAGCAAACAAAATTTTAGGTTGCTTTCACAATCACTCAAAAATGAGTTCTGGCACTTTCATCTTATTTCTTTTCAATTTATCTCTTATGCACTATTATTTGTGTCATATGAAATGTATTACACCATCTTATATCATTAGTTTCCTCTATAATTAGGCACATCACCTTAAGTAGTGTAGTGTTGGAAAATGTACTCCTTTACATTTTCACACTATGTTTGGGTCTCTTAATTAAATTAGACTTAGTTGAACCTCTAATTGCCTAAATTTTATATTTACAAGCCTAATTAATTGCAATTTTCAAAAGGGGAATTATGATTTAATCAATCCAATTATTATGTTTAGCACCCTAAAATGAATAGGTCTTGATAATTTGGGTCAAGACCCACTCGCCCTTGGGTGAATGGGTGCCCCTTAAGATCACTAATTCAAATTTTAAACATGTTTTTGACAACATCTTAAGGTCGTAAATTCAAGTTCTAAGTTTTGGCTTGTAATGTTTAATTTCCAAGAAATTAGAAAATTTCCTATAAAAGAAAGATCTTTTATCAATTCAAATCCTAAAAGAAAGCTAAGAAATTCATGAGAGAAAAATGTATAGAAAAGATTATTCTCATAGGTGTTCAATAGAATATTTCTAAAGTATTTTTTCAGGCATTCAAAATCTCAAGCATCATGTCAAAGTTATCAAGCATCATTCATGTTTTTGGAGCTAACATTGTGATGTAGGTTTTAAGTTTCAAGTCAAGATTCAAGCATCAAGATCACATCATCAATAAAACCACTTCATGCAAGATCAATACCATGGAGGGATCTACTAAGTTTTAATCCTTCAAGGGTTTGGTGAGTTGCAACATAGCACTTGTTCATTTATCATTTCTTTCATGTTTCATTGTTTTATTTCAAGGTTTAATTACAAAAATGGGGTTTAGCCAAGGCAAACCCCCATTCACCAGAACAAAAAAAAATTTCCCTCTTTTTTGTTTTGTAGATATTAGGTTGAAGAAGGATAGAAAATCTATCAAAAGAGAAAATTTGGAAAAATTTTCAAAGTTTTTCAAAGTTTTCAAAGTTGTCATCAAGCCATGGAAACTCACTTTAAGAATTTATTTCCAAATTTTTCACTATGAAACTTGGAGGAATCGAAAGTGTGGAAATAGGACCAGAGGATTGTGAAAGAAGTTTTTCAACCATTGTACCATGACCATTTGGCCTTGGGTGAATGACTCCTAGAGGACACTCAACAGAAACATTTTGGTGACAGGTGCAAAAATACTTAACCTTATCATATCCATTAGAAATCTTTAGGTTCCATTAGATTAAGGATTGATCTAGTGATTTCAAGTTTCGCTTTGCATTTTTGGGTTCATTTACTATTTTTAGTCTTTCTCTCAAAAGTGTTGTTTGAAAAAATTTACCCCATCCTAGATCATAAGGAATATAACAAGATATCCTTCAAGGTTGACTCACCTATTGGCTGAAATTCAATATTGGCTTAAGGAATCTCTTTTTCCTAATGATATAGAGGAAGATAGGTTCATTACACCCCATTTTCCCCTTTCTATTTTTTAAAAATTATTTGCAAACCCCCATTTTAATAGAAAGAACCTATTTCCCTTTATTTCATTTTGATGAACCTAACGTTCTTGCACTATAAATTTCTTGATTTTGAGTCCATTCAAACCCTAGATCTAGGATTTGCATTACTTTGCATTGCATTGCATTTATTTGCATCTTATTTAGGGTTGTTAACTTGTATTAGTTTTCATCTCATTTAGGGCTTTAGGTTTGTATTTTGCATCCTTTAAAATATGAAAAATCCAAAAATTTACATGCGCATTACATTGATTTTGTATAGTACTTGCATGTTAGTGTGTGTTCATTCATTCATATTTAAATACTGACTCAAAATTGTGTTTCTAGAAGTATCATATTGTTAATCATTTTTTGTACATTACATTTTCATTAAGGCATCAAATTATGGAAAAATAAGTCACTGAAAGTAGAATTTATAGCTTGAAATAAGAAAACCTAGATTTGAACTTCAAACTCAAAATTAAATTTTTGTAACCACTATGCTAAGACCCATTCACCCTAGGACAAATATTTCTTTGTACAAATGTTTCAAAATTTTTGGAAGTGATTTATCTTTGTTTGCATTCTTCCGATCTACTATAAAATTTGTGTTTTAGTTTCAAAAATCAAAAAAATCTGTCATTATTTGCATTAGGTTTAATTGGTCAAATTGAGTGCATGTTTTGAAAATCAACATTGAAATTAAAAAACATCATTTTTTACGTTTTTGCATAGCACAATTAGTAAATTATCTTGTTTAAAATATGAAAAATTGCTCTTTACATACTTGCATTGCACTTCATATTCTGGGGTGTTTGGTTGTATTTATCTAGAGGCTATTCTCTATTTTGGGTGCATCTAGGTTTGGTGAACTATAGTGAGACATATTTTGAGACTCATGCCATCCCACACTACCACACTCACCATGGATCTTGAGTTTTTCAAATCTTTCACTCATAATGTTGATATTGGCCAACCCACTATGGACCATAGCTTTGATACCTAATTTCCCTTGACCACCATACCCACAACCAATGTGACTAATGTTGACACAATGGTTGTTAATCTCCCTCAAGAGGAGCTAAAATAAGTGGGTAAAGATTTAGAGAAATTGCAAAACTTTGAGAGTTTTGAATACATTGTTGGTACTACAATTCCTATCATAGATAACATGAGAAAAATACTTGATAATGAACAAGTAATAGAGAATGTGTCTATCCTAACTCATATTGTTCATAAAATTGTCCCTACAATGACTAATTGTGCTCAAACATTAGGGTTCACTCAAAGTCAAAATTCCTCCTTCCACAACCATGACTTCTATTCTGACATACACTAATCTAACTATAACAACAACTAAACAACCTACTACCAATGTTAATACCACCTTAAGTATTTTCACTAGGAATTCCTTTAGATTTGTGCATTCAAATCTTATATCTCCTAATCCATCTTTCATAGCAAATTTATAATTCACTTGTCCTCTGAATATATATACACCTCCACCATATTCACCTTCATCTCACTATTGGATAGGACAACTGAGATGGGGGGTGAATTAGTTTTCATAGATTATAACCTTAAATTATATTACTAGAACTAACACATAAACTGAAACCATCAAATGCCAATGCACGAAACACAACAACACCGGATTTATGTGGAAACCCCAATGAGGGAAAAACCATAATGAGGATTAACTCACACTATAGAGAATATCAAAACTGATTACAAAAAGGCTCACTACCTAAAATAAGTCTCACAACTTGAGATAAGGCTCCCTACCATACATAAGGACTCACTGTCCATAGGGGTACAACTTGGAGGGCTCACTGCCACAAAGATACAAAGAAGACTTGTTATAGAGAGACAACAATCCCAATGCAACAAAGGATTCCAGCACAATCACTAATCAACTTGCATGAATGATAGAGTTCACCTTCTTCTCACTACATCCAAAAACCTAGCATTAATCTTCACGTTAATTGACCACACACATAACTCACACACTTTCATAATGGCATCAAAGTCACATCTGCTAGAACATTTTGTATTTATACCATCTCCAACTTTGAAAAGACACAAAGTTGTCCATCCAACTTCAAATTCAAATTAGGTCGGTGCCAAACATCCTAGGGTGGAATTGGAATGAGGGTGACCCAAAAACACGCTTCATCGAGACCCATAATAGATCCAACATGCTTCATCAACTTTGAAGATAGTGCTTGACACATGGTTAGCCAAACTAGTGTAAAAACATAGATCAATTAAGCTTGATACTTCCAAATGCCAAAACCATTTCCAATAGAACTAGGGCAAGAAAACTCTAGAACCACAAAGAGAAATCTGGACTAACAAAAATTCTTCCAGACCTCAACCAAAACACATAAAAATATAGTTCATAAGTACCAAACCAACATCCTCAACAACTGAATACTTGTAACATTCTTTTAATACAATTTTCTCAATATCCTCAACATATACAGTCAACAGTAACTAGTAGATAACTAGCTAACCGGTTGACATCAATGACAACACTTTCATTCATCTTTTAATTCTTGCAACAATCTCCCCCTTTGTCATTGATGGAAACACATGATTGGAAAAACCATCAAAGACACACACCAATTCTGAAATTACTTCTCAAGATTTTTCTTTTGCTTCTCCCCCTTAGAAGATCATCTACTTCATTGCATGGTTTCTCTTATTAGCTTTCTTTCCTCTTCACATGCTTTCTCTCTCTTTTTCACATGCCCTCTCTCTACTTTTTCACATTCTCTATCTCCTCCATTGACATCAATGGAAAAGGAAAGAGATATGTTCATTGAAACTTCCTTTGACATGAAAACAAAATACTCATAGTGACAACACTTAAAACTGCTTGCTCCCCCTGAGAGGTAACCACCAAAAATGTTAGTCTAGAAAAGATAGAACCATGAATCCACTAGATTGATGCATCTCCAAATGCATCTTAGTTTTTAAAAGGAGGGGAAATAACCCTTAGCTTATCCCAAATATACTCAAAAATATCTTTAGGAAGAGCCTTTGTAAATATATCTGCAATCCGATCCTTTGTTGAAACATACTCAAGCTTGACTTCATTCTCATGACCTTATCTCTCAAGAAATGATATCTGATAGATATATGTTTTTTACTTGAGTGCGTTATAGGATTCTTTGAAATGTTAATTGCACTTGTATTATCACAAAAGATAGAAATAGGATCATCATACAACATTATCTTATCCTTCAATGTCTGTTTCATCCATAAAACTTGTGTAGAGAAAGATGTAGCAGCAATTTACTCAGCTTCAATAGTAGATAAAGAGATTGAATCTTGCTTCTTACTCAACCATGCCACCAATCTATATCCAATAAATAATGCACCACCACTTGTACTCTTTCTCTCATCTATAATTCTAGCAAAATCTACATTTGTGTAGCAAATAAGTGCAAAGTCAGTGTCTTTAGGATACCATAATCCATAATCTAGAGTTCCATTCAAATATTTGAATATTCTTTTAACTGTAGCAACATGTGTTTCCTTTGGATCTTCTTGAAATCTAGCTACAAGATAGACCAAATGCATAATATTTGGTCTAATAGAAGTCAAATAAAATAGTCTACCAATCATAGATCTATACTTGCTCTAATCAGCCTCAGGTGAATCATCATTTGTACCCAACTTGTAACCAGGCACCATAGGAGTACTTACCAGTTTGGAACCATCCATCCCAAATATTTTCAATATCTCTTTCACATACTTAGATTGTGAAATGAAAATTCCTTTCTCTAATTGATTAATCTATAGCCCAAGAAAGAAATTCATCTCACCAAATATAGACATTTCAAATTGCTTCTCCATCTCTTTTGCAAACATCTTGCACATATTTTCGTTTCCTCCAAAGATAATTTCATCAACATATACAACCACAATCAAATTTTTTTCATTTCCTCCAAAGATAATTCCATCAACATATACAATTTCCTATTGTACCTTTTTTAAATCCTTGTTGACTCAAATACTTATCTAGCCTTGCATACCAGGCTCTCAAAGCTTGCTTCAATCCATATAAAGCTTTCTTCAATTTTCACACCATATCTAGTTTATCTGTTAACTAAAATCCTTCTCGTTGTTCCATGTAGACCTCTTCTTCTAGTTCACCATTAAAAAATGATGACTTGGCATCCATCTAATAGACTTTCAAGTCTTTATAAGTAGCCAATGCCAAGAACATCCTTATAGCTTCCATTCTTGCTATAAGGGAAAAAGTCTCCTAAAAATCTACACCTTCCACGTGTGAGTAGCCTTTAACCACAAGCCTTGCTTTGTTTTTGAGAACTTTACCATTCTCATTCGACTTATTTCTAAATACCCATTTTGATCTAATGATATTTTTGTCTATTGCTCTTGGGAGAAATTCCCATGTTTGATTCTTCTCAATCTACAAAAAATCTTCTTTCATTGCTTCCTTCCAATGTCCATCTTCACAGGCTTCACTTACTGACTTCAGGTCAATCTTAGAGAAGAAGCAAAAAATTACTTCAGTAGCAGCTTTACTTCTAGTTAACACACCTTTTGTCTTGTCTCCAATAATCTAACTTTCTGAATCATTCCTCTGTACATATTTCAGTGTCCTAGGGGCGATCACTAGAGCATCTTCTTCACTTTCATTCCATTCATTCTACTTTTCTTTCTCATCTTTATCCCATTCTTCTGTAATTTATTCTATTCTTGCAGAGTCATGTTCATTAGACACATACCCATCAATATCAATAGATTTCTTTGTTGTTTCATCAACCTTCATATTCAGGATTTTTACAATTTTCCTCAATATTTTGATGATACATTTGTATGCCTTAATTTTAGTCAAGTATCCAAGAATTATTCCTTCATCACTTCTTTTATCAAACTTACCCGAAGCATCCTCATCTCTTCCGATATAGTATTTTCTTTTGAATACCTTGAAATATTTGATTGTAGGAATTCTTCTGTGTCATAGCTCCTAGGGAGTCTTTCTACTATTTTCTCTTGCTTGAACTCCATTGAATGAACATAAAATTCCCAAGCTCCCTTTGGGCGATTTTGTTTCTCTTAAGTATCAGCCACACTCTCTTTTAAAAGGGCTGTATCAAGCTTCTTTCAAAAAGTCTCATTGTGAATGTCATCACTTGTCAGCCAAGCATTGCTCGCAAGGTTTCCTTTTCTCACTTTTATAAAAGCTTGCACCATGCTTCCACATGTCAACTATTCACAATCTTTGGCACCCCTTTGCATACCTCTCCTTTCAGGTCCCAACTACACACCACGTTACATCAGGCCACGCACATTCCTTTGCAGACCCCACCTTCAGTGCAATATCTTTGAAGACCTCTATGATGTGTCTTCACAACACAAGTTTTCATCACCTGAGAGGAAAGATGAATGTCGGGCCCTGATTTGTCACCATATGGTCTTCTAGAGACTGGACTGTGAATGAAATTTGAAGCAAGCAACAACCGCACAATAGGTGCCATGTTTTATAGTTGTCATCATGAGTGGACAACATGTGTTGACACCCTGGTCCACTCGGATCACTACCATCATTCGCAGGGGATGCCTCTAGCCCTAAGACATCCTTGTTCATGGCTCAAATCTTTTCAGTTGCAATGGCAAGGGGAAAATCATTGCTCATGATCGAAGGATCATGCCTATTGTTTGCTCATCAAGCTGGGTTTTCACTATAAATACTACTTCTTCATTGAAGCAAAGAGTTCAGATTTTGATAGAAGAATAGATAGAAGAACCAGGATTTTCACTGCTTTATTAGATTATTGTAAGGAACTCATAGACTATGCTTGTGTTCGACCCCTATGTTTTCTTTGATATTTGATAAGTTTTACTGTGCCAATATTGTACTAGATGCTTCATTCACATACTTTTATAAATTAATACAAGTTTGCTAGTTTAGATCATGTCTTTGACTCTTCTTCCTAAGTAAATGTGTATGAAGGTTATTTTATGTCATCTAGTGAATCATTCAAGCTTCTATCTCTATTTCTCCATTCTGGATCACAACAGACTACCAAACGGGCCCTTAAATCGTATCCAAGAGATAGATTTACCTTGACTTACATCTATATCTTGGTGCACCGCCTTAGTTAGATCTTTTTATTTTATATATGCTTCCTTTTCCCATTGAAAACCCCAGTTATAGAAGAAGTTGACTTCTTTAAAATTTGGACGTCACTTAGTTTGGCGAAATAGGTCCCCCCTAAAACTAAGTTTCCCATAGAGAGTTGTTACCTTGCCAACTTTCGACATCAACAACTTTTTTTCTTTCCTAGCATGCCTAGTGGGACCCTTAGAAAACCCCAAATCATCAGGCTATGTAAGTCATCGACCAATTACTAGGCCACAGACCACAAATAAACCTGGCTTGTTAGTATCTCTGTTGGTAAAAACATATTCCTAAAATGTCTAGTAGAAAATTCAGATCCTAGCCATAATGTTGATCACAAATCAAAAATATGTGGCTTGGGATGCCAGAAGCCCCCTTGTTGACCTAGTAGCACCAGCCATATGGGCCCCTATCCTAGTCTATGCTCTTAGGGCTATTCCAAATTTTACCAACGATGGCTTGAGAACACCATCTGAACATTTGCAAGATGTTTCAAACATGTGTCTGGTGCACGGAGTAACGAATGAAAACATAGTGTTGAGATTGCTAGGAGCTTCTTTCAGAGGAAGAGCACTGGATTGGTATCGGACTCTGATAGCCAATACTATCGGTACTTGGGATGAAGTCGAGGATCCATTTTATGAGATATTTTTTAATGGCAGAGATAGATCTTCGCTATATCACTAGCTATCGACAATAAAGCGAGCCCCATCTGAAGCCATGATAAATTTGAACACAGGATTCCATACAACTCGGTAGAGAATCCAAAATTCCATTTGACCACTAGCGGAGCTAGCATTTATGTTATACTTAAAGTCCATCAATGTCAAAATTTCTATGATGATCCAATCGCTTGGCGGAACCACATTTCTAGATGCATACAACATAGCGGTAAAAGAAGAGAACAATTTGATTGATGGCAAGAAGCTACCACCTTAGCTCCTCATGTTGATATTCCCTGAAATATCAACTTCTAACTAGGAGATGCCATCTACCAGTACAACCGCACCACCGCTGTCTATGTACACATATCTAAATGCACCACAAAATACTACTTCTACATCTAGCACTTTGAAGGATGAGATGAGTGAACTAAGGGAAATGTTGTGAAACTTAACAAATGAAGTGACTACTATCAAGCGCAACTAGGCTGCTCCTCCGAGACTAACCTATCAAATTTATTAGGGTAACAAACCCTCCTACCAATAGAACCACTATCAAGGGGTTGCACACACAACTCTGCTAAATCAGACAAATAACCAAATTGTATCAGTTTTGACACCACTAGGACCCGTTCAGACAAGTACAAGTAGAGAGCTGACTACAAGATAGAACAATCTCACTCAAGATTTCAATGCCTAGTGCTATCCCTGCAGTGACGCTCATATGCCTCAAAATTTTCTATAGGGAAATTTACAACAAAAATTTGTGGAACAACACAACCAAGGCATGGTGACAAATCTAGGAGGCTATACATACACCTCTACCCAAGTGAAGAATATGATGGTCACCGCACAGATGCAAAAAATGTCTAGGGAGCAAGAAAATGACATAGCTCCTGACCATGCCCTCCTCTCATGGATGGAAGAGGATGATGCAGTGTTCACTTATGAAGCATCCACATCAGCAACCCTGCAAGTACACTCTGAATACAACACCCAATCAAAGAGGAGATTCATAAGCGAGCTGATCACTTCGCAACCTAGGAATGTCCAAAATCAACTTCCTGGCCCTTCTACAATTGCTCCACAGCCTCAAATGCACAAGGAGATTTCTATCACCAAGACAACAGAACAAAAGCCTCTAATCTTTCACCGATTAATGTGGTAGAACAATTAAAGAAATCTTCCACTAAATATCCCTTTGGGATATCTTAGACATTCTAGAGTAGAATTCATTGCTACAAGAGGCCCTGCAGAAAGATACAATTGTACAACCAATAGAACAAGCTTCTGAAAAGACTGTCTACTCTTCACCCCTAGCCAAATATCTTGAAAATACTACAAAAGGGACTTTGACTGAGGCTCAAGAGGAGAAGCCAAAAAAAAAAAACCCTTCTTCTTAACTCTCACTATAGGGAAGAAAATGTTGCACAACTCCATGATTGACTCTGGTGCCAACACTACAGTCATGCCCAAGTAGATAGATGAAGCCTTGGGACTTAGCTATGAACCCTTAAAAAGAGGAGTCATGCAGCTGGATGGGAACAAGGTTGAAACTGTAGGCCTCATAACGACCTACATTTAACCTTTTTTTCCTATCCTAGTATCATAGTGCCACAAGATACAATGATCATCAATGTCCCTCCTATGTTTGGCCTATGCCTATCGTGGGAGTTCACATCAAAGATAGGCAGATACCTTTCTTTGGATTGGTCTCACCTAATTCTTAGGACTAAACACAGAGCTAAGATGAAGATAATATCAAAACTACTACACTTAGAGAACATAGCCGAAGAAGCCATGATCAACTACGAGGCTATCCATACTTATTCCTCAAAAAAAGAAACCGAAGCTACTCATACCTCTCACACTAAAGAAGAAGCAGATGGAAGCAAGCTACTAGGAGATGAGAAGGTGAGCGGAGACAAAGTTGGTTTGGAAGAAGTCTTTATGAGCAACTATGTAGATACCAACCCTTTTGGCAATTACCATGCTACTAGTTTGGGTACCTACATCATATATGATGAAGATCAAGAGCTTTCGAGGATAGTAAAGGACTCCATGGACGATCAAGCCTTAGGGCTATGGACGTTGCTCTTTGACGATGCAATATGCAAAGTCGTCACTAGTGTCGGGATATGCTTGACATCTCCAAACAATGAGCAGATTCTAAGACCTTTTTTTTTTGAGTTTTCTTGCTCAAATAATGAAGCCAAATATGAGGGTCTTGTGGAAGGGCTTAGCCTCGTAGAGTGCATGGGTATCAAGCAAATAATAGTGTTCAAATATTTCAAACTTATAATCAACCAAGTTAGAAACATCTCTGCTGTGAAAAATGTCTGCATGCCATCCTATAGACATAGGGTGTGGGACCTCATTGCAAGTTTTGAAGCTTTCAATATCCACATAGTGCCAAGGGAGAAAAATTCAATTGCATGGAAACAATAGGATCTCAATTCGACCCTACCTTGGACTTGATGGAGAATGTACACTCTATGCGACTGATTGTCTAACCCTCCATTCCAAATAATGATCGAAGCTGGAAAGTGTTCGAAAGTGATGAACACATCACCTCATTCATTCAACAGTTGGGAGAGTTCACCGATCAACTTCAGCCAAAGATTGAAGAGGCATACGAAGGGAAAATCATTAAATTGAGATCAAACAAACTTCTGAAAGGGCTGGTCATGCTCAAAAATTTGTTTGACTATGATGACACAAGAAATAGCAGGAGGAAATTTGTAGCAAACCAAGCGGACTATGCCGACCTTGAGTTGAGAGGTGGAAGAAAACTAAAAGTTAGAAAGGGAGTCCCACAAGATGACAAGGATAGAGTTATACACTTCTACGGAACATACGAAGGAGTTGTGGCCTTGTCCTATGATGACCTCAGGGGATATGATCCTGGCCTCATCCAAAACACCATTGAACTCATAGAAGGTGCTAAACTTGTCCAAAAAAAATAGAGGTTGGTCAATCAAAAGATTGTAGCCCTGATGGCACAAGAACTAGGAAAGTTGATCCAGTCAAAGATCATGTTTCCAATCAAGCACAATACATGGGTATCTAACCTCATTCCAGTCTTAAAAAGGAATAGATACATTCATCTTTGTGTTGACTTCCATGACCTAAACAAAGCATCATTAAAGGATCATTACCCATTGCCTTCCATGGAATCCA